>JASANE010008490.1:0-26638 GCA_030248225.1 Trileptium ribeirensis
GTTATTTTTTGTAGCAACTGCTCTGAAAATTTACGGGTTGGGAATTCCTTGAACGTAAAAAATCGGGCATCTCACCTAGGGCCTGTGGCTGAAGCTGCACAGCTATCAGGGGCGGCCTCTAGAATGTTATGGAGTCACTCCATAGCATTCGCGGCGATGAGGTAGTCTAGTTGGATTTGAACTGGGCTGGAGAGTATCTCCCGTGGATCATTGCAGCAAATTTCTTGAAACTTTTAATGTTTGAGTAGAGGCTCCTTAAAATATCTTAAATTAAAACCCAGTATCGAAATTTTTTAAATTTTGACCGTATAGTCATCCCTAAACTCCATTTGACCCAATGGACTCGTGTACCAAATTTTACCAAAGTCTGACAAATTTTAAATTTTTATGACCCTGGGTCCTTTGGGAGACGTGCCATACGCCGTCCATTGAAAAAAATTTATACCTTACGCCGATCCCCAAACTTAATTTGACCCAAGGACTGGGTCCTTTGGGAGAGGTGCCATACCCCGACCATTAAGTAAATTTTGACCCCAAACCCATCCCCAAACTTTATTTGGTCCGACGAATAAATTTGTCAAATTTTATAAAAATCAAAAATTTTTAAATTTTTATGACCCCGGGTGCTTTGGGAGTCGTGCCATACGCCGTCCATTGAAAAAATTTATACCTTAAGCCGATCCCCAAACTTAATTTGACCCAAAGAAGGAATGTGACAAATTTTATAAAAAAAATTCAAAATTCAAAATTTAAGAAGCAAGATTCATTGGGAGACGTGCCATAGCCCGAGCATTTAGACCCCATACCCATACCAAAATTTCTTTTGACACATTGTAGGAATATGCTAAATAATATTGAAACCGATTAATTTTTTAAATTTTATGAGGAGCGTTGGGGCATGTGGAAATCTGACGGGTTAAGCATATCTTGTTCTAAGTGTCATAAGCAAGAATGCTACAGGCTTGCAATAGCAGGAATGCGGTCGAATTATGAATGTATTTAACGTCCAGAATTGCAAGCTTGGTCATTTGTTGGAACTATATCTGCTTGCCTACAAATTTTTCAAAGCTTAGCCATCTATAACTGCTCACAATGCATTAACCCATTTGATGCGAATTCTGACTTTTTTGTGTTCAGTAACAATAGAAAATGTTAACATTATAGCACAGGTGCAATGGCGTAGCTATAATTTGCTCAGGGGCTAAACCAAATCCTTCTTGGTCATCACAAAAATTATACGCTCAAAAATATATTGGATCTAGTTAACCAAGAGTGACCATTGACAAAATTTCGGGTGACAAAATGCCGTAGGAGCATGGCTCGAGCCTGGGGGCACCACGCCTTGCTTTGGTGTCAAAAGCCGTAGGCTCCGACGTTACATCCTCCCCGGTACAGGGAACTGCTCGGTCACAGGAGGTTGCATAATAAGTATTGGCGTGGTTCAGAGCCTGAAACGTGTCGTGACTCCCAAGAAATACCTATACGCTAAGAGTACTTTGATGGATTTATATGTTTAGATGATGAATTTCAGCAGCTATAAAGCGCGTCTCCTATAAAGCTAAAATAGCGATAGAATTAAAGCAAATTCGGCATACTATAAACAAACAAAATTTCTTGTTTTTTGCATTATAAATAACGATGTATACATGTTTCATTACAATAATTAACTATATAAATCCAGAACGTTTTCCAAATGTGGAAAAATTGAGCACCAAATTTGTAGTATTAAAAATAAATAATTCTAAAAAAATATATTAATTAATTAGTCAAATTCAATTTACCTTTAAAATCTATCCCCCACGATACCAAACTTATGTTATCTACGCCAGCTAGTTTCACCGAAGCCTGGTTGCTACTGACAAGTTCCTTGCACCAAATAGCAAACCAACCAGCCACAGTAATAGCCATTCTTGGCATGTTTTCGCCTAATTAAGCAAAAAACTTAAAGTTTCCAATAAACTGAAATAAATTTATAAATAATATATAAACATATGTGTATATTATATATCAGAAAAAGATAAAAGAAAATTGTAGGAAGAATTAAACAAAGAAACAAATGGAACACCTGTAACAGGCCCGTTCCGGCCCTGTCACTAGCGTTCAAACGGCTTTCGCACCCAGAATCGCGTCCAAACTCGTTGGCATGGGAACCGTTTTGTATAAAATGCTATACCTTATCAGTACAAACTGTTACACTTTATCAGTGAAGTTTGTATAAAATGTTATACTTTATCAGTGAAGTTTGTATAAAATGTTATACTTTATCAGTGAAGCTTGTATAAAATGCTATACTTTATCAGTGAAGCTTGTATAAAATGTTATACTTTTTCAGTGAAGCTTGTATAAAATGTTGTATTTTATCAGTGAAGTTGTATGAAATGTTATACCTTATCAGCGAAGTTTGCATAAAACGTTATACCATATCAGTGAAAGGTTATGTAAAATGTCGTACTATATCCATGAACCGTTTCGTATAATATGTCGCACTCCTTGTTGTAATTGCCGAATTTGATCACAGGGACGAGCGTTGTGTGACGCACGCTGGATCTTTGATCAACCTAAAGAAATTAGGTTGATCAAGCTGATTTAGGAGACTGGACACTACGCTCTACACCGACAGAAAGTAGGCATCGCGCAGAAACCCCAACCAGTCGCCGCTTCGCGTTAAAACTTTGACGGTTACGACAGTCCGGGAATAGGAGGCCCCTGGCTGCACGTTCAAGAGAACACGTTTGTTAAGACTGAAATCAAAAATATTAAGTTTACTTGGTTTTAGCGATGTACTGAGTAATGGTCACGGAAAACAGCAAGTCGCAACAAGCGGAAATCATACTTTTGATAGCTTTGGCGATTATAAGGGCCGACGGTTGTCGGGTTAATTCGAAGGCCCGCCACCGTCGATGGTATCCTGAGCCGGAAAATTACCGGAGCAGGCTGGTAGAACACTTTGTGGGAATTGTCGTTGGACATCCAAAGACTCCCCGGACAGCGCCGAAACTTCGATTGTAACGTGTAGAGACAATCGCTACTTACGCTAGGTGGGATTGTCAACGTGGAACCCGGACTGTTACCTTCCACATATCTTTAGCCCAGATCTGATATAACACGGGTAACGCACAAATACTGCCCCGTGTGTGTCCCCTGTGGACGACTCTTTTAGCTAAAACCGCTTCGTTTTTTCAGCCCATTATAGTAAGCGGCAACGGATAAGCTCCCCACCTTCCCACATTTTTCTTGCCTTACCCCGCGTCCGAACCGCGGCATGGCACCCCCTTGTTTTGTTCATCGTGACTAGTTGGATCCAACAGTGCGCGCCGGTCTTCGTCCCAGTCCCGGCCCACCCGCCGCGGAAGCCCGGGAGACGCCGAGAAAGGTGTTATCAACCGCTGATGGGCACCGATAAATCGAGATTTTTCGCTCAACTCGAAAGTGGGCGAACTGCCACTCATTGGATTCGTCTCCATGAGACATCTCCAAAAATACCCGGCGGGTCTCGGTCCACCGCCCCGTTAACCCTGGACAATCAACAAAATGTTTGGACTGTGGAGCTATCGCACTCTACCGGCTGCCAATTTAGCACCGTCTTTACCGCTGCTCGATAGCAATATCACCCCTCGTTCAAATCGCCGTTGGACGGTGAGTCCAACGATACCCGGCGGGGGCGCGCCCGACCGCCGCACCCGTGAAGCTTCCCAGACTCATAGCACATCGGAACCCATAGATGGGTCCCGACCCGCTTCTATGTCTACCCCCCCTTGTGTTTGGTATCGATCGACCCCGTTTTCCGTCCTGGGACCGAATCTGACCCCAGCCCCTCGAAAATCCTCCCGGATTCCCCTTGTCCCGCTTCCCTTCCCACGCCCTATTCGTGTCCTCGCTGCCCTTTCGCTTTTTGTCCTCGTTCTCTCTCTAACCGACGTTTCTGGTCGGTTTCCTTCTTCGTCGTCGTTGTTGTTGTTGTGTCTGACGTGTTCTGCGTGTGTGTTTATTCTGAGCGACCTTTCTGTCGCTCAGGACGCCGACATGTCTAATGTGTAGTGTATGTATTTGTGCATGTGTGTATGTGTGTAGATATATATGTATATAACCATGTATATATGTAAGGACATAGAAAAAACGGACGGACGAGGACATCGTACATTAAAATTCGTTAAATTTCAGAGGTTTACAGACGGACAAAATACGGACGGATAGGACGAACGGGGGCGACTTTAGGGCCCTACCGCGGACCCTAGGGGCCCTGGAGCAGGGTCCATGGACAGTTAGGAGTACGTTAAGTTTTGCCCCGCCTCTGGCCCCGAGACGGATAATGTCCCATCGCCGGTTCCCCCCCGGCGAGACTTTGAAACATAGGCACTCGCAAGCGAATCTCTAACAAGCTCGATTCTTTTCGTTGTTTTGGATGTCCTCGTGTACGAGGGTCATCTGCTAAGTCGAATTTAGCTTAATTAGGAGGGCGGCAAGTCGAAAACCACAAAGGCTGAGTTGATGTTTGCCGACTCGGGATGGGCTGGGAAGAACAAACAGTCAAATTATGTGCAGATTGTCACGCTAATTGGAGCTGAAGAAGGAAATTGCGTGACCCGAAAGTATTCGCAATAGTTTAAGTTAAGCTGGGACCGGAAACTGTTCGAACATTGTGAGTTTAGGATCCGATATCGCTGGACATCCGGCGATGAGGACGGGAAATTGGGACTTCAAAATTTACTTTTCTTGGGAAAATTTGATCAAAAATCACAGATGGTCAACTTCCGAGTACTCGGAAGATTCAAACTTGATGTCGGCAAATTTAATTGAAGCCGACTCTCTTTAAGGACATCGACGGTTTACGGTAGCCGTCAAGATTCGATTTTCCGGAAGTGTCCCCAATTGGACACTGGACTAAAACCCAAGAAAAGTGGGCGTTGCCCGACCAACAACGATTGGACGGCGACAAAATCGCCATCCTTAAGTACAGGCGAAAATTTCGAGGTTACGACCAACGCGTCGAATCTTGGAATCAGTTGGACTTCGACAGCGCGGAGTTCGGTCGACTTTACTGACCGGCTCCGACGCAGTATTTCCTGTGTTTAGTTTTCATATGGCTCTGCTTTTCTTTGGCTTTTCGCTTTTGCTTCGGATCGATCGAAGGACAAAGGATCCCGCGTAGGTGTATACCTCGCGAAGGGGGTTCAGCTGGTGCTGCCCCAGGGATCAGCGTTCGTAAATGCTTGAAGGTTTAGTGGATGCAGGGATCTAGTTTCCCTGCCGAATGATGAGTAACAGGCATTCACTTAAGTATCTCATGAATGTAGCATGTCTCTCGCCCCTAAGTAGAATCAATCGCGTTTGGGTTCCGCCCACCCCGTCCCCTCAGAACAGCTACGCACAATCTTAGCTTGAATCCACCTCTAGAATCGAGTTCCGACGTAGGAGGCGTTAGGCGATTTAGAGCATATTCGTGCAGAGCACTGTGAGGACCGTATGACTAATTCGAAGTCTTGCTGATTCCCCGTGGTCTTAGGTAAGGCACAACAAAATGGACGCTTCTCGTCCAGGTTTTACGTGACTTGCCTCTTTTGAGTTAGGATCAACGAATTTTCCTGAGCCGACCACGGTAAAATTTCTGGAACGTGTATGCTGCAGAAAATAGGGACTTATTCAATGGTTTTGCTATTATGGTTTACAAACTTATAGCTTAGTGGATTGTTCAACGCCCATGCTGTGTTTGGGCTTGGACAGAAACGCAGATTAGGGACGGAGGACTAGCCTCCATCGGGCTTTAGGAAGCCCCGAAAATTTCTTCTATTTCATCGAGTTACGAAAATTTGGGGATTTAAAAGACTAAACAAATTCTAGGGACGTAAACTTGAGCTTAAGGTGTTTGCTGCTTTCACGGAATGTTGTCTCGGAATCAGGTTTACTCAGTTGTTTGAATCTGACTTTAGAGCACATAGACGACATATTCGGTATGCAGCTCATTTGTATACCCATCTCATTAGGACGACTGACCGAAGTACCTTTAGGTGTCCTCTTGCCCCCGTGTGATCAAAATGAGCTGGAGGAGCAAGCCCCAGCGGAACAAAATTTAGCCGGCCTCGACCTAGGACGATGACGCTTCGTTCTGTGGTGATACACAAGTTTTGGACCTCAAATAACTACTAGGTGAAAACATCTGAGTTTACCGGTGTTCACCATTGCACTACGTAATAGTACTCTCTCGGGACCATCGTCTAAATGAGATAGAACTAAACCTTGCCCCTGCGTCATCGCTAGATACCGCCTTTGCGGGAGAACACACTCTGTGTCCCCGCCTTCAAACAAAATTTTAGGACTTCCTGAAAATAAAGAAAAATTACCTCCTCACCCGGGCTATTTCGGCCCCAAACCGGGCGAGTGCAAAACCCTTTTTCTTTTTGGAGCGAGTTGATCGCTGAGTTTAGCTTTTCTTTGATTTTAGCTCGGTTTGCCCGTAGGCTATGTACTATGTACGCCCAGTTTCATTTTTCTACAGTTTCAGTGTCAGCCAGTTGCATTTCCCGATATTGTGAATTGATCCTGCACGGAGAATTTAAGTCCGCTGCAGTTTCATTTGTCTTAACCAGTCAGCTACAGAGTTATAGGAACATCGACTATTATGTCGATAATAACTCAACTGCAGTACAATGCAGTTGAGGCACTGCATTACTGCAGTGCATAAAAGAAAAAGTACGGTTAGAGAGAGGCAACCAGACAACAACCGAAAAGAAGACATAAGACGAAAATGCGTCCGGGGCCGACCGCCCCTGGCCCGATGATCCCAAACGGCCCCCAAGGATAGGAGATAAGGCCAATCTGGCCCTCGACTAGGTGAGTCCAACCTGAAACCGTGCCCTCCCCCCAAAATCTTAGCGAAAGGAATTAAATTGACACCGAGCAACTGGACTCGCCCCTGGAGGCGGCCCAGCAGGCTGCCCAGAAGGACGCAACATGTCGCCCAACACCTCGACCGCGTTCCCCCCGGTCTAAATATGAGGAATTATTCTGCTCCGCCCCTTCTTCTGCTTCCCATTCGGTCAGTCGTGTTGTTAGGTAGGTAAGGCTATCGAACACGTTTACGATTCTATGTATGGGCAGTAGGACAAGAGTATACTGAAAGTAAATGGTGGAGCGTCCTTGACATACCTTATGATTAGCCTTGTTCTGAGCAGTGTCGTAACTCTACTACAAAGCTCGTGTAGTCGGTTTGGAACATCACCTTTCCGTTTGCGCTGGCCAAGTTTCGTCGCTATGCATAGGTATTCGTGACGCAGGGCGTCCCGCCTTAAGGGGCGATTTCTGAAGCACTCTAGGGTCCCTGCTTAGTGCACTGCATAGCTGATTAGTTCGCTAACATTGAGTCGAAGCAGGGATAACCGCCCCTAGTTCGCAACCTGGCGAATATCTGTACGCTCCTCCCCTGTTCTCTTTTTAACGGCCCCGGAAACCATACTGTGTTGAACCGCAGCGACCATAGCAGGATGCTACTAGGCTTCCCCGAACCTTTTACTCGTCCCGCCCCGTTGTTGTTTAGGAACACTCGTCCCTTCGATAAGCTTTGATCTTTGTAAATAAACGTTGTATCTTGAAACACCGAGTACCGCCCCACTTCCTACCGAGACGATAGGGACTTTTCTGGTTTGTCCGCTCGGGCGAGCAGGCACAGCCCGTCATGGCTTGTGGGCGAGAATGTCTCAAGCACTGGCGAGCATGGCCTTCTGACATGTCTATTTACGCTTTATTACTGGAACGATAGAATGAAATAACTGGAAAACACGAGTAAAATTTTGCTAGTTTATGACAGAGATTCAAAACTTGTTAGGAAGCTTCTCTACTTTAATGAGCTGAAACCTCTACTGGTCAAGGTACCAGTACGCTCGCATAGAACTCACTGGAAAGCGCAGGCCACGCCATTGATAACCCGACATTAAACACTCAGGGCTCGTCGGAACCCTGTGGGGGCCACATAGGTCAATGCTCTAACACGGAGCATACCGCGATCCTAACTAGGTAACTGAACTTGAGCTTCAAATTTCTGGGGACTTTTCCATATTTTATTCCAACACTTATTACACTAAAATAGAACTAAACAACTTCCGATGAGTCTAAGATAGGGAATAGCGGCTAGGCTCCATGACCGGCGAGAAGGTGTCGGTGCTAGCGTCCCTGGGGGACCTCTGAAATCATACCTGATACTAGACGCGTGCGCAACCCTTCGGGCGGGGTCCGAACACACCCCGTGAAGCGCGCCTGCGGCCTGCTAAGCTGCGTAGCTTCTTGGGTCTGACCAAGAGTAGGATTAAAATTTTAATAGTCACGGTCCACCCTTGAGGTTACGATAGCCGGGATCGTATGGGCATGGTGTTAGGAAGTTGCGCCATGCAGCTGCGTCACCGGTTATTACACATTGTTCAGTCGACAATGTGAACAAGTTAACAGGACAGCAGCTTTAACACTTAGCGCTTTAATTTAGCGTTGGTTTCCGTATCACTAGAAACTGCTAAACACGTTTCTGACTGCAAGATTTTAGCTAAAATGGTTATTTAAACTAATTTTAACCCTAAATCGTGGACACAACAAAGAACTGTGTGACGGCTAGAGACTTTACTGCCATTTTTTTGTTACAAACAGTTAAATATATCGGCTGTGACATAAAGAAACAATATAGTCCATTCGATCGTCATTGTCGACATGTGTTAGTTTGCAAGCCATTATTATGTGTGATACTGAATATGAGACCAAGATATGACTCTCGACGAGTATATAATGAGCGAACCTAGGAACCAAGTCCACCTGAGACATCTCCGCCTTGAGGGCGGTTCCATCCCCCAACCGGAGGCGGAATCGGGCCCGGGGGCGGTTCCACCCCCCAACCGGAGGCGGAATCGGGGGGCGGGGGCGGTTTCAAAACCCCCACTTTTCCTCTACTGATATGGTTGTGTAATGGTATTGCAGCGAGTTTGGACCACAAAACTATCCATCAAACTCACTTTTGGAATGCTCACACTCACGCAAGAGATGGAATTTATTAGAAAAACGTTAGCAACTCAAATATACCACAAAGTTCAAATAGGAAAACGTTACCACTGCCTCCGAATGTAACTAAGCGGTCAAGTTTCTAACCAGGTAGTCCGACGTTAAGCGTTTCCGAGCATGTCGGAACCCTGTGGGGGCCACATAGGCTACAACGTATAAAGTGTTCGACCAGGAATAAACTAAGCGGAGCTCAAAATTCGTCTAGTAAAACCAAAATTATCTCGCACTTCTACCACGAATTCCGCTGAACAAAACAACTTCCGTTAGATTAGAATAGGGAATATCGGTTTGACATTATGGCATATGAGCAGGTTTCGGTGTCAACCTCCCTGGGGGACCTTAGTAATCATACCAGGATACCAGACACGTGTGCAACCAATCGGGCGGGGTCCGAACACACCCCGTGAAGCGCGCCTGCGGCCTGCTAAGCTCCATAGCTTCTTGGGTCTGACCAAGAAAAGTGGCTAAATTGCAAAAGTTAGGGTCCACCCTTGAGGTTATGATAGCTGGGGTCGTATGGGCATGGTGTTAGGAAGTTGCGCCATGCAGCTGCGTCCCGTTATTACAACGTTGGGGGCCAAACCGTGAGGCGTCCATTTCCTTTCAGGGACCGCAACGATAATAACCGCTTGTGAGAATTCTTCAAATCTTTACACGCTACCCAAGAGCTTTCTGCAGGTTAAATTTTCTATTTTTCGGACCTCTCGCACGATGGATGTGTCGACACGTGGTGGTGACTGAGAATTGTTGCAGGTGCCCGAATATTCCTTTGTACATGTGTTTGCCTTGTACTTGCATAAATTGTGTTATTTTGTGCCCTTGCCTAATCAATGGTCATAGTTATCTAGCGTCAGGACTTAATTGTTGGACTAACTATCGGGTAGCGACAGCAACCCGTGTTGCGGTCTGTGACTCTGGCTAGTTCATTGCCCTACCAGTGCATCAAGACTTAGGGCACTATTTCAGGAATTTCGTGTTCTTAAAGTGCTTAATTAACTCACTAACTTGCTATCATCGTATATTGGTTAACTGGTATATTCGTGGAGATAATATCGTATCGTGCCTTATTACGACGTAACTTTTACTCCGAACCGTCACTTGTGGTCGACGCGTCTATTTCTAACGGCTAATTTACCGTTGACTCGATTTTGACTCGCTTTATCGACGTCAGCCGACCAGCCACGTTTCTTGCCCAACGACTATCGAGTGCAATTATGCTTCATTGCGGGACGTTCGGGACACTTAATTTGCCCTCCTCTTAATTAAACTTTGGCACGATTCCGGCTGTCATCACATTGTGGTTTTCAACGACTTGTCCAATAATATTGACTACCCGGTCACCTCGCCTGCTCAACAGCGTACCATAGGCTGCTTCTCGGACACTGCTAAACGATTTAACGATTCGCTGCCACACCGTTGGATCGATTCCTGCACAGTGGACAACCGACTTGGTCAATACTCGGACATTGCCAACGGAATATTGTAAATTTTCTTTGCTTTTACTTGTATCTTATAATAGTTTCGATTACTTTCGTGCGCTTATTGATATAGTGTAGCGTTTTCTGGTTATCAGTTCGTATTCTTGTACTCATAGTTCATCCGATAACTAGTGGTTTATTGCTAATTTGTTGTCTGTGCCTGACTGGTGGACTTGCCCACTAGGACCGTTGGATTTACGAGTAACACGGTTGCATAATTAAGTTGTGCCGATTTTTTGTTTTACCTGCTGACTGGAGGAAGTTTCGGTTACCCCAAAATTTAACCGTTGAAGAAGACTGATTGTGCCCCTCGCCCCACCAAGTTTTGCAGAACTTGAACGTTTTTACAGTAACTAACTGATATTTAAACCGGGATCAACTTGATATACCCAGAGACCGAAAGACGATAATCGATTAAATGGATTCCAACATTGATCATAACGGCGATTTGAAAAATTCAGACTTTTTCGGCTTGACTGACGGACATATGGAGGACAACCTACATGCCAGGACCCGACGTGCCGCTGGCACCAGTGAGCGACCGCTCACGCCCCCACCTCCACTCCCTGGACAATCGCGCCGGGGAGAAGCATCCGAGTCACCTGGACTGGATTCAAATACTGCTAATGCTATCCTGCACCACCTCACTACCCAACCGGCTGGTAATCCAATGATCCCATTGAGGGACATGCCAACTTTTGATGGAAAACCCGGAGGTCAGGACTTCGAGGATTGGGTTCGGATGTATAATCGTCTCGCCAACGCGAATGGTTGGGACGATCGTCGGAAATTAATTTGCATTCCAGCTCTCTTGCGTGGACCGGCAAGGGAGGCCTTTGAGGGCCTTCCACCAGGAAAACGCCAAAGGTTCCTAGGACTTGGTGCCAACTTACATTTTTTATTTTCGTCGTCCCGCCGTCCAGAGAAATCATTGTCAGGACTGTGTACCCGACAACAGGGAGCAAACGAACCAGTCGCGATGTACGGTTTAGAGTTGCAGAAATTGTGTGATCGCGCTTTTCCCGACATGGAAGATGAGCAGCGGGACACCATGCTTCGCATGTTTTTCCAAAGAGGCTTACGACCTGAGGTGCGTAGGCAGGTCCTCAACCAGATTCATGAGTGCGAGACATTTCGGGATACCGTGGGTTTTGCGAAACGATATGAGGATGCTAGCGCTGCCTGCCCCGACCCAGACGCTTCGGTCACCAGTAAGCCTCGGGCTAAAACTGTAAATTCTTTACTGGAGGAAGGAGGTGCAGGCCTGATCACACAGCTTCAAAATATGATGGAGGAGCATCCCAAGGCAAGTAATAACAACAGCGACACAATAAGTCGGTTGCTGGATGTAATTGATAATAGGGTCGAGAACCCGCGCCAGCTTAACGCTCTCGCGCCGCCGTTTGTGCCTGGCTCGCCTGCTGCGCCACCGTGTTTGCCGATACCGCATATTACTTGTTATCGCTGCGGAGACCCAGGACACGTCATGCGCGAATGCCCGTATAACGTGCGTTATCCGCTTGCTGCCGCAAATGGTGCACCGCGCAATGTCGAGCCAGCCCCAGTCTACGCATCTGGAGCCGCGCGTCGAGAGCCAGGGCAGCAAGGACCAAGAAATGGCGTGAGTGCCTACCCACGAAACGATAACTATAATGCGGGTCGAGGAGGCCCACCGCCGCAGTTTCGGCGAGCCGAAAACGGAAACGGATATCGGAATAATTCCGGCTGGAACAATCCACCCAATGCTGGAATGCGGCCTAGGGGCCCAAATCAAGCGGGACCGCAATATGGCCGACCGCCGCCGGGATTCGCTAATAATAATCGCGGAAATGGAGAATATACCGCCAACCGTCCAGCCGATAACTATAACAAACGGCCGGCACCGGCCTACGGATATCAACGGGCCCAAAGCGAACGACCCCAACCTAACCGAGGCATGGGTACACAACAGCAGCCTGGTCGATTTTACACACGGGACGAGGGTAACCGGAATAGCGGTGCTGTACCGCTGAATAGCAGCGATACCAATTAAATTGTAGCGCATCGCAAGGTAATGGAAATAGAGAACCAAGCCCAGCTACCACTCATCGGTTAGAAGTGCTTAGTCGTGAACTCGGTATGATTCAAGGTAAACTAAGGCATAGTGAACCAACTGGACGAGTGAACGCTATCGCGAGTACAGACGAACCACAGTATAACGATGACGGATATTTGGTAAATCGTCATGACAATCGGGACGACTTTGAGATGATGGAAGGAGAGACACCTGAACGTGATCACGACCGCTTCATGGGCTGATCCGCGCGTCTTTCACGGAGCCGTGGTCTAGTTCAGGGTATGGACAGCCCCGGACTTATGGAATTAGGTCCTAGTGACATTGACGACGAACAATACGGCAATGAGCTCACTAACACTGTATATAGGAAAGAAAATACAAAATACCAAAAAGAGGGATATTTGGGAGAGGGATTGTACATGTCGTGTGTGGATGCACCAAGCGCGGGTGTTGATCCACGTATACATGTCCGCGAGCTAGCCAAATGGCGGGCAGCGAGGCGAGCGACAGACCGGTCAATCGAACTATCCGGCCATGCGAGGGCTCGGAATGAACGAACGAACTTTAACTGCAAGGGAAGATAGCAATGGTAGGATGGAGATTTGCGAGGAAATGGAAGACGGTTGTGTTCAAAATTATAGGTTGAGAGATTACAATGGAAGTGTTGATTTTATTGCCAGTAGTCCCCAGGGAATCACCTCAAGGGGGAATTCCGGAACCCCCAGCTCTTTGGAGAGGACTGCAGAGGTTGTGAGCGAGGATGATGTTGTATTTGAACAGCCATTGTTATTATTTTCCCCTCTGTGGCTGGCCATCCGTGTGTTGAGCGTGTTGATGTTAATGATTCCGGCAGGGAAGCCGATGATGTTGATATGGCTCAGGAAGAATTGGATTTATTCGGGTCGCCGTGTGAGGCACCCATGGAGCTTTTAGAGGTCGGTGAACGACCAGGGACGAGGGAGGCTAGGTTGGACGATGAAAACATCTCATCCGGGCCGCCTGGCCCTAGTTCTGTTCTAAATTATAGGTCGCATGATGTAGTATGTGGGCCTGACCGTCGCGCGGGTCGTCCCTTGTGTGATGATGAAAATTGTGTGTCGTATGAGTGTATTGATTTGCCTAAGTTAGGACGCGCTTGCAGCCTTAGTGAATTCCTGGAAGATGATAATGGAAGTGATGTTGATGTAATTGAATGCTACATCGAACCGGCGAAGTATGCTACTGATGGACTTGAGGTGACTTTCCCGACCTCATTGGCAAGGGGTTCCACGGTCATTGGGTCCTTCCTTGATGCTGACCGGGACCGCCCTGGTCCCCCGTACCCAAGCAGAGGTAGCGACGCGTTCGCGGCCGATTGCGCCGATGAAGCGGGTATGATAGTTGGGGCTGAAAGTATTGCCCGGGGTCTGCCCAGGTACGGGGATGTAGATGGCAGGGTGGCGACTAAAGACTGCCCATCGCATTGTGAGGGCGCCGTTGCGGCCCCCGTCGTTGAAGCGCGCAGCGACGTTACTTGCACCGAGTTAAGTTTTTCAATAAATCTTGCGATGAAGTCAGCGTGAAGGATAGCGCTGAGTGTGTTGAACTTGTTGAATTGGATGAATCGAAGGAGTCGGTGGAACTCCTATTTGGACGAAACGGATCCGTAGCGAGCGATGTGAACTACTTCAGCGAAGCGAAAGTGTGTAATCGAAGTCAGGGTGCCCCGCGGGAACGCGATAATGGCGGAAGTGAACCAGAGAATGAGCTTGAGTACGAAGTGACTGTTGCACCCGATGAACTTGATTGTAGTTACGACGAGTGCAACAATAGCGAGATCGACGAGGAACGTCTATTGAGTGATGAGAAATTTTGGGAGAATTGGGTGGATCCGAATGCCGAATGGTATCGACGCGAACCTAGTCCTGACGCACGAGAGTGGCATAGTGAAGGGGTGTGGGAAGAGCGTCGTGGACACAACAACGAACTACCGCGTGCACCATCAGATGACGGCATTGATTTAAGTTTGCGAGCCAGTCAATTGTCTATCCACTCTGAGGAAGGAAATGGTGCTGCCGGAGGAAACGACCTGAGTGAAGGCAGCGATAGTGGCAGTATCGCTACGGGAAGTGTGAATGAGATGAGTTCGGATCCACTACACGAGAACGTTCGTGGAGACCCTATCGAAGGGACGCCTTGTATGCGCCTGGGTAATTTAGGTAGCTCCACTGATACGTTGGTTGACATTTCCAGCGATTAGGCGCTTTTGTAAATCGACAGGTAGGAGTGGTCATCGAGCCACAAGACTTGGTGATCACCTCTGACCAGACAACGCATTTGCCAGTGGTATTGCAGTTATCACTTCGAGACTGGGAACGTAAGTCCGATCCTTATGGGAGTAAATTCTGTCCACCTTATGAAGCGAACGGATCATGTCGCGCTGACTGCTGCCGGAAGGTTAACTGTACCGAATATCCACAGCCGCATAAGCTTAATTTTATGCAAAGCATTAATTGCTGCCGCTGCAAGTGTCGTCTCAGGTTTCTTGGGCCTGGGAATAGCTTTTGCCAATGGAGTACACATCAACAATGTTCGCCAGCAGGTTACTGTCCTCGAGAAATCCATGCGTGAGACGAACGATGTCTCCTTTCGAAATACTAAAGCCATAAGGCAACTGACCCGAGCAAATGAGGACATTTACGCATTTCTACACCATAGCATGCAAGAGGTAGTCTCTATGATAGAACAGGTTAGGTGTGCCGATCAGAAAGAAATCTCGCATGTCCACCATCAATTGATCGACCACATCCTTCGAGCCAATATGCGCTCGTCGGTACAAGCTATAATGGAATCCATGCTGAACGGCGAATTATCTCCTGCCGTCATCGATGTCATTATGTTACGACGGTTATTTTCCATGGATCTACGCATTTCCAAGACCATTCTCATGCGCGAGCCTAGCCTAGCCTATCAGTTCGGTCGCGTTAAGCCCGTAAGTGTGGACTTGACGGCGTTCCGCTTTGGATTCATTTTGCAATTACCATTGCCGATGCGCAATGATGTTCGACCATATTTTCGGATCTACAACACTGGCTGGAATGCACCTGCAACGTTGACACAACTGAGATTGCCGCTACCCCAATACGCCGCCAGCTTGGGACATATTCGTTTCGAATCACTTAATTTGGGAGCATGCAAGCAAAGACCAGGAATCGCTTTTTGCGAACCACACGCGCTGATAACTGATCATAGCACTAACTGCTTAGAATGGATCATCGCTGGCGAGCATGTGCCTGAGACCATTAAACATACATGCAGCAACCGCTCGCTTATAGGCCCACTTGCCAATGATACGTCTGTACACACGACTATACAAGGAGTATTAATTCGGACAAGTGAACCTGAAGTCGTATTGACAAATCGGAGACAATTAGCTCAAGTTACGCTGGGTAAGACAATAAAGGTACCGCCTAATGGAGTCTTGTGGCTCCCACACGGAAACTACACTCAGCTGGTTGTAGGGTTGATCGTGCTCACTAGCATGTTGAAACCCGAGAAAATTACAATAAAATTTGGACCAAATATCACTATTGACCGGCTATCGGGTATCAAACTAAGACCTCTGACTTGGGACTCACTCGACAACGCTAAGGCTATAAATTTGCAGGTAGCGCAAATAGTCAAGGAACAAGTTCGCAAAGTAGTTAACTTCTCTGCGGCGGAATATATAGGGTTCATGCCTTATTTTCTCATAACCATTATTGTCGGGATAGTCAGTCTAATGTACTGTATGACCAAATGCAAGGTTCCGCCTAAGTACGGACATTATATTCCCCGATGGTTCCCATGTCGTGGACGACTAATTAAGTCCGATTGCAAGCCTAAGAAAGCAATCCGCTGGATTAGAACAAAACACCGATTACCGAGTGCCCCACCCGCGGAAGACGATTCCCTCCTACAGACAGAATCTCGCGACTGAGGTCACGGTTGTGCCTTCGGGAACGCCGCGCGTGTCCGTCGCGTCTAGCCGTGCCCCACGTCGCTCGAACCGACTATTAACCTCACGTAATTCAACTGAGGAGGAACTTGTTTTCATTGAGGACGACGAACTATTTGTCGCTCCCACTCGTGACTCACGCCGTGGACCTCGCCAAGGTGTGTTCACTAGACAATTAAACACTATGAATGCAGGCAATACCCCATTGCTTATTAATGCAACCATACTTGGCACACCAGTCACAACGCTTGTAGACACTGGAGCTGACGTCTCAATCATGTCCCAAGCCCTAGCTGCTCGTTTAGGTTTAGTCCCTCGTGACACGAACTCTACTCGTATAGTATCAGCTACACAACAAGAATTGACAATAACTGGAGTCGTGAAAGCCCCGATTACTATAGGATCGCTAAGTACACCATGCGATTTCCAAGTAACAACCGACACTCCGTGCGAATGCTTCTTAGGTACCGACTTCATGGCATTACTACCATATGTCGCCATAAACTTCAAAGACCGCTGCCTGGATCTATCCAACGGAACAGAAAACTGCTCGGCGCCTTTCGCAACCAAGGGGATTATAGACCACCAGTTATCAATGTAGTAACTAGGAAATACATTCAAGTACCACCAAACACAGAGTTGTTCATCAACGCCACCCCGGAAATCACCCAACCACCGACAGGTCAAGCCTTATTTGTGACCCCTTCATTAGTGACGTTGCTATCGCCCACTCTCTGGTACTTACTGGCCGACGCATGATCCCAATAGCACTGATGAACTTTGGGAACTTTCCCGTCGCTATACACGCCGGCCAGACAATAGGACATATTGAGATGCTTGATGATAATGAAGTCGAGTTCTTATATGACAGTAACAAGCGATTGCTTCAGCTCGATCCGCCGAAACATACCTAGCAATACAACAATATCGGAGTCACGCGAGACAATGTTGCACAAATTATAAGTGAACAGAAGAAGACAATTGACACCGAACGATCCATACAAGTTCTGAGTAAAATTGATTTCGGACAAACGACCCTTAACCCTTTCGAGCTTAAACAATTGAAAACGACTATCTCTGAGAATGCAGACATATTTAGTGTACACCCATTCGATCTAGGAAGGTGTGGTGTACACCAGCATAGGATAGTCACTGGAGACGCAAGGCCTATTAAACAGGTACCCTACCGCCTAGAACATTCATTGCGAGAACCTTTGCGTGAGGAATTAAACAATATGGTAGACGCAGGTCTTATAACGCCATCAGATTCACCTTGGGGTTCTCTCATAGTTTACGTTACTAAAACTGACGGTACCTTGCGTTTGTGCGTCGACTTCCGTAAACTCAACGTAGTTGCAGAACGTGACTTATACCCACTACCCCGCATAGATGACATATTGGGATGTCTCAGAAACACCAAATTCATGTCCAGTTTAGATCTTAACAAAGGTTTCTGGCAATTAGAATTGGACCCCGAGACCAAGGAGAAAACCTACTTCGTCACTGTCCACGGGCAGTATGAATACAACGTTCTGCCATTTGGACTGAATTCTTCCAGAGGTGCTTGTCAATCATATTAAAAGGCCTAGAATGGGAACGATGCCTCATCTACATAGATGAAATATTAGTCTTCTCACCCACTTTTGAGCAACACTTGGCGGACCTAATTACAGTATTTGATAGGTTCCGTAAGGCAAATCTTAAATTAAAACGTTCCAAGTGTCAGTTTGGGCAGAAACAATTAAAATACCTTGGCCATATTATTAGTTCTGAAGGACTCAAGCCTGATCCCGAGAAAATGGCCGCCATAGACAATTACAAACGACCGGAAACTCTGAAACAATTGCAGAGTTTCCTAGGACTTGTAGGATACTATCACAAATTTATACCACACTATTCGGAGATTTGCAAACCGCTCAACGCCCTCCGTCGTAAGGACAGTGAATTTAAATGGACACCACAATGTGAGGAAGCCTTCGGAAAACTACGTAAGGTGTTGGTACAAGAACCATTACTCATATACTCGGACTTTTCTAAACCTTTCATACTCCAAACGGACGCTTCTGGATATGCCTTAGGGGCTGTGCTTTCACAAAAGACCGACAAAGGGACATTGCCAATCGCCTACGCGAGCAAGTCACTCGTAGTCTATCAACGCCGATACCCCGCCATAGAGACTGAGGCACTTGCCATTCGATGGGCCGCCTTACACTTCCGACACTACCTACTTGGACACGAATTTCATGTTGAGACTGATCATAAGCCACTTAAGGCTCTGTTCGAGAGACCGTCCCTAAATTCGCGTCTAGCCCAATGGCGTAATGAGCTATTGATGGAATTTGGTGGCTTCAACATCGAATATAGACCAGGTAAACCAGGTAAAAGCTCCAGCTAAACCGCCCGTCGACTTCCCACCGAAGAAGCTTGGAAACGACTTACTCGACAACTCCTGTGACTTCCCCCGGACGCTCCTGTCAACCTACCACCTGAGTACGTTCGAAAACGCTTCTATCGTATGTTCGGAGGACCTGGATACGACCCTCTACCTGACCCAACGCGTTTCATTTTCTGTGGAGACATAGACGACCCATGGCCTGAAGGAGCTGAGGTACCCTGGAGACGGACGACTGCCCCAGGACCGCCGGAACCCACTGGTGAACCGACCCCCGGACCTTCTTCAGCACCCGACCCTTCCGCCAGACCTTCATTGCCACAAGAACCCCTGACCGCCCCGACACCGCCTGTTGTGAAGAAATAAAAGTTCGAGCTTACCGGTTGAACGAGGTGAGAATTGGACCACGGTCGACACAGAACGCTCGGCGTGATTCAACGTCGGGCAATCGAAACAGTTGACCTAGCGAGAAGCCGATCGATTGGCAGTCCGATAAAGACGATGCTGTATGTCAAATCGGAGATACGACCGACGAGATGAGAACGAGAGTGGCACAGCGTCACACACAATTGGTTGATGGGAATAATGCGATGCTGTAGACTATAACCGGTTATAGTGATCGACGCCCGGGCACACGGGAAAACGATGAAACGTAGAAGCTGATGAATAAACGCCGATAAGGTGAATGTAGCATCATTAGATTGTTTGTGATATACATTGAAGACAACCCATTTGACGTATTAGGTATATAAACATAGGATTGCTTTCAAAATCTATCCACCACAATACAGAGAAATCGAAACACAGCAATGAACACCTCGTCACTATACACAATAAAAGAGACGACGAAACACAACCAAATCTCTCTCTCGTCAGTGAACAACATCTACGCACCACACAGCAACGATAAACATACGCAGCTACGCTCTTCTTCCGTAAACACATTTCGCGGTATAGCAGTGAACAATCTTGTGAAACGTACACTCCAAGACACTCCGGGCGACGAGAACTTGCGATAGGAGCCGCTTGATGTGTTCATGCGTACAATTGTCAAATGTTACCATCAGTTAGCATCGTAGCCGTAAATGGAACGTTGAATATATTAAATATGTTGACAACTAAATATACAATAATACGGTGAATTTCCTAACGCAGATGGACAGATTTACTAAGTACAGAAATTACAGTTACAATAGTTTTTCTTATTTTTTTTTACGTTGATATAGAAGTGATTAATTATTTACTGCGCTAACGACGAATACGGACGCTCGAAATGAAGCACGGCAACGACGGAAACAGCATTTTGGTTGATAGATTCGCGCGCTTTAAGGAGCATGTAGCGCTCATCGGCTTCCTGTGTGGTGAACCCGTCGAAATCGTTCTCAGCGTCAATGTCATGGTTACGCGGTAGATAACCATCGTCGGTCACGACGTGATCATCGGGTAAATGTTCCGGCTGATGAGAGTCAATTTCAAGCCGACAGATGTGATTAAGCGATCGACGCAAGATGTTTTTATTCGCAAATTCCAGATCAACGGCTCTAACTGATCCATCGTTGCTCGGCACATGCTTCGAGACTTTAGCTAGCTTCCACTCCCCTCTGGGAGCATTAGCTTCTTTGACAATAACGACTTCGTCAATACGTGGGACATCTCGTACCTGAGCTCTGTTCCCGCGATGTCGTACACCACCGCGCTCGCGAAGACTAAGTAAATATTCGTCATACCATAGTTTCCAGAAGTGATCCAGCCGAATCCGACGATATTTCCAATATGCGACAAGATTACGGCCAGCATCACCTAGACCTCGCGCATGCAATGTTTGGGAACCCGATGGCAATCCGACGGGATTATCGGTCAAAAAATCGATTGGACGCAGAGCGAGACGAGAGTCGAAATCACTGTAAACGTATGTTATAGGTCGACAATTTACTATGGCTTCAACCTCATGAGTCAGTGTCAGCATCTCGGTTAGATCAAGCAAACGGCGTCGGATGGCCATACGAAAACTACTTTTTACTATACCAACAAGCCTCTCGTAAAAGCCACCTTGCCATGGAGACGATTCTGTGGTGAACTTCCACAGAATGCCACGATCCGCAATGTACGAAAGTACCTCATCCGAACAGAACACCTCGTGCCACAATTTGTCAAATACTGTTTTCGCCACTCTGAATTGGGGAGCATTGTCGGAGATGACCTGCTCAGGCACCCCCCGCCGTGAAAAGAATCGGACAAGGCACTGGAGAAACTCTTTTGCTGAACAGTCGAGTACCACCTCAAGGTGTACGGCACGCACAGCCAGACAAGTTATTAGGCAGACCCATGATTTTTTGACAGTTTCCCCGACGCGTATAGATACCGGACCCAAGTAATCTAACCCAACAAATTTGAACGGGGCCGATTTTGCCACCCTTTCCTTCGGCCATGGCGGCATATTGGGAAGAGCGAACGGGTGTCCTTTGTAGCGGCGACACACTAGACACGAGTTGATGACACGCCTAACGACTGCGCGTCCCTTCGGGATCCAGAACTCTCTACGCAGCTGACTTAAGGTATGGCCGATACCGCTATGAAACGTTTTTTCGTGCACTTCTTTAATGATTAGTTCCGTGAAGTGGCAGTCTCCAGGCAGGAGAATTGGTTGAAGTGCGTCTGGTGGTAAATCGGCATGAGCGAATCGCCCGACGCAACGCATTATCCGATGGGCATCTTCTTGTAGACCTAATTGGTCGACGAGATGATGTCGACGGTTTGATTTCAAAGCCTTCCTAACAATGTCGTATGAAGCATCTTGACGAAACTTAACCCAGAGCAGGCGGGCTTGGCGAATGTCTGTCGAGTTGATACCGGATGTTGGGGTGATGGCTCCGAGGACATCTAACCGTGGATATTTAGACTGTATTGTGTTGCTGAGACGGCTCCAGACAGAAATTGCAACAAATTTCAGACAAAGTGCGGTGACACGAAGAAGGCGTCGCAGGGTAGAATAGTTTTCGGCAACAATGCCAAAGGGAGGATCGACTTGATGTCCACCATCGCCCACCATCGTGGTCATGGTGTGAAATATAGGGATTGTCTGGCTGACAGTAGATTCGACTTCATCAGTATTGCGCGATTTAGCTAACCCGCAGTTCAACGGCCATTCGGTCTGATTGTATTTCAGCCAGTTCGGACCCTCCCACCATAAAGTCGACGACATTAATTCATCAACAGTGAGACCCCTAGTGGAAAGGTCCGCCGAATTTTCTTCGCTCGCAACATGCAGACATGTAAGCCCAGTAGTAGTTTTAATTTCCTTTGCTCTATTTTCGACAAACACTGGCAAAGGTTTGCAGTTCCCAAGCCAGTACAGGACGCAACTGGAGTCCGTAAATAGGAATATGCTAATCGTATGGCGTTGCAATGCATTTCGTACGAATCTCGCTGCTCTGGCCCCAATAGTTACTCCGAGAAGCTCCATTCTAGGAAGTGATATTGGTTTATTGCCGCGATGTTTCGGCGCAAGGCGGATTTAGCAAAGATTAACTGTGAGTTCCACCGTTGTTCGTCAGCTACGTATGTGCGTAAATACACACATGTTGCATATGCTGCTGCGGAAGCGTCGCAAAAGACGGCAATACTACACAAGTCGTCCGGATAAACGACGAATCGGCAACGCGGCAGTTTAATACTAGAAATATATTTAAGACTCTCGGCGAGGCTGCACCATTGTTCCTTAAGTTCTGGTGGCAGCCGATCATCCCATGCAAAATTCAGTTGCCAGAGTTTTTGCAGAAACAGTTTAGCTCGGAGCAACACAGGCTGGAGTAGACCCAATGGGTCATAGATCGAGGCGAGACTTTGAAGTACACCTCGTTTCGTGTCGACATCGGCTATAGGAAGATTGCACTTGATCTGCAGCGTATCGGATATGCTATCCCATAACATTCCTAGGACTGAAAGGCACCTACTGTTGGTAAGATCGTCATGTGGAATTGCGTCGACAAGGGTATTAGAGTTGGAGCACCATTGTTGCAGGTTCATGCCTGCAGACATGAATAGTGCCTTTGCTTTGGTGTAGAATATAAGGGCGTCGTTGTCGTCGTATGTCCCTGTTATGACGTTGTCCACATAGATATTAGATGCTATGTGGTCTGCTACAGAATCGTTTTGGCGACACAGATGATGTTGTATCGTGGCGGCGAGCAAAAATGGGCTACTTATGACGCCGAACGGGACTCGGCAAAACCTATAGGTGACGGTGTTGTCAGCCAATGTAAGTTTGGAAACATCGGACAGCCACAGAAAACGCGTTACGTCGCGGTCTTCTTGCCGCAGACACATCTGAAGGAAAGCCTTTTGGATGTCCGCCACTATGGCTACTTTGTAGAGACGAAAGCGAATCAGCATTTCACATAAATCAGGCAGCAGCACGGGGCCTCGGTACATACATTCGTTGAGGGATGGGCTGTCTTTCCTCGTTTTCGCCGAGGCGTCATACACGATACGTATTTTCGTGGTACTGCTGCCAGGTTTGATGACTGGGTGGTGTGATAAGTAGTGGACTGTGTCCGCTTGTTTCACAGTATTGTCGACGCGCTCGATAACTTGCTTTTCGAGCTGATCTTGTATAACAGAATTGTACGCAGTCATTAGAGTTGGATCAGTTAGTTGGATGCGCTTTACCAACGATTTCAGCCGACCATGCGCCAGATCAAAGTTGCTACACAATTCATCTTTATTCGGTTTCCACGGCCAGCCGACGTAGTAGCGGCCATCATCAAACGTCACATTTTCCTTAAATTGATGCAGCGCTTCGTCGTCGTCTTGCATTACGGCATCATCGGTAATTCCTATTTTCTCGAGCTCCCAGAACTCATCGACATCTGGGTATGCGGGCGAGATGGGAGATTTAGTGGCAGCAAACATGCTTCCGATCGTTGGTGAAGTACAAACTGTCTCGGTTAAGCAGAGCATAGTAGGCGCGTGTTCACTGAAGTTATTGTCAAGGTGTGATTCGTCGCAGCGACCGGCAATAAGGTAGCCGAGTGTTGATGGGATGAGGTACAAACCAGACGGCGCGATGATCCGTGCCCCAGTTAGAAATTCCCAAAAATAGTCCGATCCAATGAGTATATCGATAGAACCGTCGCTTGATGAGTAATCGTCGGCCAGACTGTAGTTCATTGATCGAATTTTGTGTAGGTCCTCGAAGGGCAACTTTGTTGGCATGATCGGACAGTTAGTTATTACCGCAGTAGTCTGAGCCACGATTTCCCGCCGTGTGCCGTCTTGTTGCCCAACCGATACACCAACCCGTCGAGACGGAACGAATAGGGACCTCTTTGTCCCGAATACCGAAACCTGCAATGTTTCCTCTTGATGCACTGGTAGCTGTAGCTGCTTGGCGCAATGATCCGTTACGTAGCTACGATGACTTCCGGAATCGAAAATGATCCGGACTTTAGTGGTCTGGAGAGAAACCGGATTGAAAATATGCGTAGTTGCTGTCATGAGCACGGCATGCTCACTGGAGCTGAGTAGCCCAGCGACCGACTGGGCAGTATCTGCGACGACCGTCCCTTCCTTCGCTTTTGTTTCTCCACAGTAGATCAAGGCGTCACCAGATACTAACGTTTGTGTTTGTGGATTAGTGGGACTGGCGAAACGTTGAGGACACAGCGGTGATACGTGCTGGCCCATTGTCTTGCAGTGAGAACATCGGACCCGTTCAGCTATAGCTTTGCACGCATTCTGACGGTGCTGAGGACTCATGCATCGAAAACAACGGCCGAGCTCGCGAAGTCGGTCGATGCGTGACTGCCGATCTGTATATTTGTCGCACTGCGCGTTGAAATGGGGTCCCTCACAGAAGTAACATGGGCTTTGCGGGCCGGCTGATGGACCCCTCACATTTGTGTTGGGGTTGCCAGCTTTGGACGGGGCAACAAACGCGGAGGTTTGTTGTGTTGATGGCGGCAGTTCGCCGACATTAGGTGATGTTGATTTCATGGCGCCTGATTTCGAACCGACATGCCGGTATGAACTAGAGGAATACGGTGACAGATTGTCAAAGATTTCCGAAATATCTTCCGACTGTTTTATGTATTGCCGCAGCGCGCTGCGCACGTCGCCGAGCGCGGAATCCTTGCCGACATTAAACCGTTCAAAAAGCCCTCTGATGACATCTTTCGGATATTTGCTGAAGGTGTCGAGCACCATAGCTCGATTGTTTTTCGTGTCTTCACCGGCGGTTTCCATTTGTCGGAAGATGCGTTCACAGTTGTCATAGGTGGTTTGAAGTTGACGCGCTTCGTTTGATGCCGTAGGGATACTTTTCAGTTGGCTGTATAGCGCTGATATGAGTTGCGATGGAGGCCGTTGATAACGATCTTGAAGAAGAGAAATTGCATCGTTATAATTGTCACCATCGATTAAAATCCCGTCGATGACTTTCAATGCTGGTCCTGAGAGCTGGCCCCGTAGATAGGCGAATTTTTCACACGGACTCAGATTATGACGATTGTGTATGTTGGATTTGAAAATGGACCAAAACGAATTCCATTCAAGATAATCGCCGCTGAAGGTTGGCAGAGACAGTTTCGGCAGTTTCGTTGAATGCTGCTGTTGTCCCATTCCGACCACTGGTATCGTAGATGGCTGGCTACTGTCAGGGCGGTTGATTTCATTCAACTTCCGATCGATTTTACACACTGTATCTCTCGCTTGCTCAATTAATGTTAAATGACCCGTGTCCGGATCCAACCCGGACTTCCCTCTGCCTCCTGTTCGTCGTCAGCTAATGTCAGAATTAAATTCTGCCACTGAGTGTCCTTTTCGCAGATAGATGTCAAACCGGCGTTGATTCTCTGAAGTAGCTCCCGTAGGTC
Organism: Trileptium ribeirensis; assembly: GCA_030248225.1. Lineage (NCBI taxonomy): Eukaryota > Metazoa > Nematoda > Enoplea > Enoplida > Thoracostomopsidae > Trileptium > Trileptium ribeirensis. The sequence continues at coordinate 25,808 of JASANE010008490.1, forward strand.
ATCTGCTAGTTGTCGTAGTTCGGTTGAGTTCAGACGGCTAGAGTCGCTGTTACACAATGTTTCTGATGTAGTGATGTTTTCCGTCAACCGACCCTTGATCGGACCAAGCGATTGTCTAATAATACCAGACCGGGAGCGAGGCATCGTGTGAGTTTAAACAACCGGATCCTGCTGGTTGCGCCACAAAATTGCCTGTTGTGAAGAAATAAAAGTTCGAGCTTACCGGTTGAACGAGGTGAGAATTGGACCACGGTCGACACAGAACGCTCGGCGTGATTCAACGTCGGGCAATCGAAACAGTTGACCTAGCGAGAATCCGATCGATTGGCAGTCCGATAAAGACGATGCTGTATGTCAAATCGGAGATACGACCGACGAGATGAGAACGAGAGTGGCACAGCGTCACACACAATTGGTTGATGGGAATAATGCGATGCTGTAGACTATAACCGGTTATAGTGATCGACGCCCGGGCACACGGGAAAACGATGAAACGTAGAAGCTGATGAATAAACGCCGATAAGGTGAATGTAGCATCATTAGATTGTTTGTGATATACATTGAAGACAACCCATTTGACGTATTAGGTATATAAACATAGGATTGCTTTCAAAATCTATCCACCACAATACAGAGAAATCGAAACACAGCAATGAACACCTCGTCACTATACACAATAAAAGAGACAACGAAACACAACCAAATCTCCCTCTCGTCAGTGAACAACATCTACGCACCACACAGCAACGATAAACATACGCAGCTACGCTCTTCTTCCGTAAACACATTTCGCGGTATAGCAGTGAACAATCTTGTGAAACGTACACTCCA
>JASANE010008491.1:0-11485 GCA_030248225.1 Trileptium ribeirensis
CCTCACAATTATAATATAATCACTATAATGTTGTAGACTCAGTTAATATAAATAATGGCATGGCTGTCATTTTTTGTAAACCTAATGTTGGCACTGTCTATTCTGTCGGACAGTTCATATTAAATCCACATGCTTTTATAGGCATAAGCGTTTAATGGTGAACATATGCTCAATAAATTTCTAAAACTCGTCTGGTTGGCACATATAATATTTATAAACTATACTATTGGAAAAATTTCCTACAATGCAGATGCCAGGCAATCCATGAAGACAACGTCTTTGATGTTTTTGTTATCCGCGCAATAAGGTTATCGCGGTGAACAAGTCAATGCTCGTCAGTATCTAGTTGTACATGTCGGTACTGCCTAGTTGGCTACCAGAAGCACAATCTATATTCCGATTACACAACTGTGTATCTTGAACTGTTTTCATCCGCAAATTGGATATGAGGACACTTACAATACAGCTGTTGTCCCGGAACAATAAACATTCTAGAAAAACTGATTAAGAATACGCCCCGATTTGTTTACCCGAGGCACAGTCTCTGTTCCGATTATACTACTGTGGATTTTTAACGCAGTCGTTTTCATTCACAGTGGTTGTGAGCACACTTGCAGTTTCCTTGTTATCTATTTAACAGATCCTAGAAAGCCTGATTAAGAACGCGCCGTAATTTCCTTACCCGAAAACGGTCGCTGTGCCGATTACACGAATGTGGCTTTTTAACAAGACAGTGTGATTGTAAGGACCTTGCAGTATAACTACTAACCCTAAACAATAACAAATCTTAGAAAAATTAATAACACGTGGCACGTAATTGCTTACCCGAGGCACAGTCGCTCTCTCGATTACACGACTGTGGATCTTCAACACAGTCATTGTTTTCATCGGCAATGTGATTGTGAGGACACCGGCAGTACAGCTGTTGGCCCGGAACAATAATACACCCTGATACAGAATAAGAATAATCCATATGATAACGGAGCAAATCACGGAATTCGACTCGTTTCTACTTAACCTACTTAGGCGCTGTGGTTTATGTGAACATTTGTAAGCATATTTTTATCACTGTATAACATATCGAAGTCATGATTTTGCTTTCCCCTGTGGCGGTAATCCTTCGTTGTCGAAGATGATTTTTCTAAGGGAATAGTGAAAGTCAGTGTCTGCATGCTCGTCTGTGAGCAGTAAGCCCGGCTGCCGAACGACATCGGCGATCGCAATAGTCACAACTGAATGCGCCTGAGACTGGAGCTATATGACGCCTATCGTGTGCAGCCTGCGATGCAGATTGTCTTTTTGCTTCGACTATCTTTTTGGCTTGGTGTAGTGAGTTAATACGCCAACCTGCTCTGTTAGACGCCTGCTGTTCCCATGTGCTTGGATTTATATCGCACCGACCATGTTCCTCTTTAGTGTGTCTTTGAACCTCAGCCTCTGTCCATCACATTTTCGCTTACCATGTTCAAGCTGTCTAAATGTGTAAAGAAACCATTGCCGAACTAATTGGTAGAGACAAACGAGGTTAGTTGCAGAATCCATGCGAGGCATAAATGCACGTCTATATTTTGTTTGTGAACATTATAACTTGACGATAAAATTGCCGCCAGAAAAAAACTTACGGGATTGTGCAATTTTATTTGAAAAACTTTACGATACCAACAAAGCATGTATGTGTCTATTATATCTAAAAACTTATTGTATCTCACTCACACCCAATCTCTCTGGACTTTTGCTTATTGTTCAATATAAAAATACAGATTTTAAAATATAAAAATTTTCTGCTCATAGAGTTATCGGGTTTCCAAAAAATTTCTGGGTAGTTAGGCGGCCTTCTAGACTTGAAAATATGTATTTCGCGCATCTAATTCTATTCGTTCTTCCTCCCCCTCTGAAGTTTTGCAATATGTTTTGCATTAAAGTACAGTTTTGTGCTTTTTTTGCCCACGTAATCATCGGATATCCAAAAAATTTCTGACTAGTTAGGCCATGGTTGAGTCTTAAATATGTATACAAAGTATCTTGGATTTCAACAAACAATCAATTCTGTCGTTTAGCGAATGTCTAAATTTGAAGAGCTGTATTTCAGGCAACTAATTCAATTTCATTTTCCAACCTCTGAGGAGTTTGCATGAAGTATCATATCAAAATACAAATTTATTTGAATTTGGTATATTTCTACGGAACTAGTATGTATATCTACGCTAGACAATGATTGACTCTTAACTCAACGGGCTGCGCATAACGAATTCGTCTCACTAAGCGATCTTTCTCGAACAATACGTTATATTCCTCTGGGGTCCCATATTCCGAAAACATATATCTCTTATACACTGTGAAATACTATACCTAATTACATTTGGGACAGGCATCCTACACAATATACTTAACTAACACTCAGATCGAACGCCTAAAACGCGGTGTGTATAAAAGAACTAGACAATCCTCGACCTCTTAAGTCAATCGCTGCCCTCAACAAACCCGTCTCACTAAGCAGACTTTTGCAGACAATACGTTATACCCTATAATACGTTGCTTGGGTCGCACGTCAAACTTTCAAATGACGTCAACAAAGAAATTTTTCTTTTAGTCACCTGCTCCCAGCTCTCATGTATTCAAAATTCGACATGTATCTAAATTTAACAGAATATCCGTTCTATTTGTAAGCGGCACCCCGCTTACTATCATTTCCAGCTAAAATTTAAATTTTAAATAAGATTTTTGAGGTCTCTCTCGGAAACCTAAATTTTTTAAAAAAGATCATACATGCTGATGCTCTGAGGTCTCAGGTGGTAGCCGGGGTCCGCAGGCAGGTCATCTCAGGGGTACAAGTCTTTGGGTGAGGTCCTCCAGGGTGTGTACTGAAAAGATTCCAACCTCCTCCTCTCTCGTGGAGGTTTTTATCTATTTAATTCCAATTTTTGGAATTTTTTTCACTCTATTTCTGCAAAGGTTTTAGCCAGCTTTGAACGGAAGCCGGAGGGCGGGGGGATGCGGCGCGTTAGGGACGTAGGGTGGTAATATTAGTTGGCAGACCAGGGCGCCTGAGGGGTCGTTGCGAGTCGTTAGGGGGATAGTCTGCATGAACACCTACTTTGACATGATAAAATAGTTTCATGTCAAATATCTGCTGGAAGTAGTTATATTTAGATCTATTTTTATTTAGGTACATCGACCCTGCTGGGCTTCAAACTTTTTGTGACAAGTTATTTTCAAATTGGAGGTATTTTCAAAATTAATTTTTCATTTTTTAATTCCTTAATTTTTGTATTCGGGAGTCGCTCTAGTCAGCGGTAATTTTTTTCAAAGCTTTCTAACTTATACTGTGACATGGTAATGCATACTGTCGTTCGGTTTGCTACAGAATCTTTCCAAATATACTCTACAATTCTTCGTGTATGTCGCAATAGCCATTCAATTTCCCTATAATTTGGAGGACCATTAAGACCATTGGAGCTGTAGGAGAGCGTCGAGCAGATATCAGAGTCCGGAGTGATATGTTTAGCCAAAAATTCGGAGTAGTATTTCGAACAATTTGCATTTCGATTTAGCCACGTCTCGGACGCATGGTTAGAACTAATTGAGTTTTTGTAATAGTTTTTAAGTTGCCTTATGTGTTTTAAAGTTGCTAAGTTGTATGTGTTTTTAAGTAGCCTTATGTTTGGCTGAGTTTTGGGACTATTTATGCAGTATTGCAACAGAAATTTATATCTGTGATTAACAGACATAGCGCATTTTCGGGCAAATTCTTGCAAGATTGGCTTGATTGAAATATGCACGCGTCATTTGATTGAAATCTCGCATAAAAATCACTAGATAAATAAAAAAAATAGAGAAAACACTACCAAAAAATAAAGTTTCGAAAGGTGAATGACCTTTGGTACCTCTTAAAACTAAAAATGCATGTCTTAAAAGCATAGATGTTCAAGGTTAGTCGGTTGATGGAGGGTTAATTTGGTTAATTTGGTTAATTGGTTAATGGTAAACGGGTTAATTTTTGAAATTTTTATGAACCCATAATTTTCTCTAATTTACCAAAATTAGGCACAGCCATTCTTATTTTCAGATCTGCAAAGATCAGGCACATAGCCACACTTGTATCTTAGAGGGTGCAAGACAATTTCACAGGGGCAAATCAATTTTCAGGAGGTAATAAATTTTTTATATATATAAAATGTTCCCTCACGAAAATTTAAACATCCTACGCAAAAGTAAAAATTTAAGAAAACATTTGTGTTATCTGTGTTAACTAAGAATGACCTGTCATTTAAACTGTGGTGCGAGTCTCCTAAAATGGTTTGAAATGCTGCAGATACTCTAATCTTAATAATTTAGAATAGGTAGAAAGTAATTAACAGTAATAAACTGGGCCAATAGTGGCAAAAATAGAACGCGAAAAACTAACTACCCGAATTTCGCGGCTAGAGCCAGAAAAACCGTTGCAAAACCACAACACTTTTGAAAACAGGATTTGGATCACCCTTTGTATCATAGTCCGTGCGTCTTTCTAGTTTGTTCAACCACTGAAAAAATCTGAAAGACTGCCACAGCATTTGTCTAGGTTACTCAAAGGTTACGGCAGCAGCAGGCGAACATTTGATTGTTGCTATTACCTAGGGTAAACCCAATGGTAATTAAGAGCTAAATTCCTTAACGCTAAATACCAAATTTTCTTAAAACCTGCAGTAAAATATATTCATCTATATAATAGACGTTCTTCGATAATATTCTTGATACTCAGTGCAGTATTTCCCAAATATTAAGAGAACATTCTTTTTCCTGTGCAGTTCAAGATCTTGAGGATATCTATGAAGAAAGCGTAGAGATTAGTCGTCTTGCGTTTGACAAAAATAACGTTGCTCGTTACACAACCCTGCTAAAAAGAACTAAATGAACTTGTTTGATTCGGCTTTGAACAGTACTGACTTTCATATACGAAGTCTATTAAAATCAGTTGACTTAACAATGATTGATGCAAAGATCTTTATTTTCAGCGGCCCAAGAGATGTTCTGCTTCACTGGACCCACCATAGGTTGTACTTAAAGATGTGCGTGACAGTCTTAATTAATACATGTGATGGCTAAGTCCACAGTCCCGTTATCGCACGAATTCATTGAGTAAGCTTTGCCTAACTGATCTTAAGCAATTAACTGCTCCAATGTCTATTTAGCTTAGGTTGCAAATTTTTGTGTGTCTACAATCCGCCCTACCAAACCACATATCATTACCATTTCGTCGTCGGATATGTGCATTGATTTTATCATCTGCTATTTTAACAGGTGGCTCAGGTTCTATGAAGAGTTGTTCAGAACGCTTCTAGCTAATCATCCACAATTTTATTACATACAGTAGCAGAGCGACCGGGTATCCAGGTTAGCTTGATTATATTGTGGTTTCTGGTATACGAAGCTTTTCAAAGCAATCTCAAACTAGCCTCGATCTGGCTTCCCATTCCTGTCTAGTTTGGAGAGAGGCTTTACTATCGGAAAACATATGGACAGTCCAGTCTGATATCTTGACGAATGACGAATAGCTCGGCCTGAACACAGAGAACAAAGCACCTAATGAAAACTCAAATCTTCCTTTTCCCACAAACAATCCTGCACCAGATCTCAAGTTTTCTGAAAGGTTTACCTTCGATCCATCTATAAAGCATATAAGGGACTCATCTCAACGTTCTGTTTGTACACTTCAGCCAATCTTTAATGTTATGGAAGACAGTCAACGAATTGGGTTCTTCGATAATTTTTTCTAACATGGAATCATATAGTCTACTGAGCATACAATAAATTAATTATACTCAAAAATGGAAATGTGTCTTAATCCACATTCATATAAATTCTTAACTCCCTATAAAGTCGAGTAAATTGACGTGAAGCCGGCAGCACGATCTTTATTTCCAATTTGGTAATGATTAATAGCTATTCCATGCCCAAAGTGTTGGGGAATTCATAGCCCCAGTAACCTGTAAACATGCTAACAAAATAAGGAATTAAGGAATATAGTACTCAATATTACTGAAAATTTTGTACAGAACATAAAGAAATACTACAAAATTTATATCAAGTATATATGGTAGATTTAGTTATCTCGACAACACCCAACAAAATTGCATACGAAGTTAGGTTTTCTCTGTCAAATTGTATTGTATGCAAATTTGTGGTGAAAACTTTAACATTGTCTATGCCGTTACCCTGGAGCTGGACCAATGTTTTGCACTCTTCCTATAATAATATTCTACAAGCTTTCTGCAAAAGTTAGCTCTGTAATTTTTAGTGGTTATGGAAGCCGTTGATTACCCACAAATGGTTCTACACATCGTATATAAAACCAGCATATAATACATTTGTTCTCTTAACGTTAATATGGTCTCGGCGGGCGTTACACGGCGTGGGAGGAGGGTATACCGGGAGGTAAACATTAGAAATTTTCAGGAATTCAATTTTTTTTTAATTTTGCCAAATTTGCTACAATTCTTTTCCTAATTTACCCTTTCTCGCCAATTCTATACTAATATTTGCCAATTTTCATCCTATTTTGCCGATTTTTGCTAAAATTTAAACCGCGCGTTCGGCGGCCGGGCGGTGTAGAAGCGTCTACATTTGGCTCGTGAGAGGGAATGACCATTACCGTGGTTTACTCCTCCATCCCCTGCCGACACTATGATCTTGTAGTTAAGATGACTGTTGATGGTAGCATTAGACGTTTACGATACCGAATTGCAGTCTTTTTGGTGACTACAAAAATAAGACTTAAGAGAGCATGGAACATATATTATATGCACGGAGGCAAGTAAATCGGATTTAGATACAAACTTAGGCGTTTGAGGTTACATTATTTGCCATGCGTCGATGGTACATGTAAATCTATAAAACCTTTTGGCTCGCTATTATTTTCATAAGATTAGATTTTGTAAACAATACTTCTTAACGATAACATGAGATACAACAATCTGTTTCAAATGTTTGACCATGACTTTCTGAACTCCTTATATAGTAGAAAATGGCCAAAGTCAAGCTGACCGGTGTAAGCTATAGGCACTTTGTGCCGTCCTCGATATGCTAAGCTTAAGCCTTTACCTCAGCGTAAAAACTAAAGTCCTTATATGAACCTTATGCTAAGTTTAAGACTAAAGTAGGTAGGCTAACGCTCTTTCTCAAGAAACGCAGCTTTCGGTGGGCTACCACTCTTCCGCCTCAGCGGCCTAAACCAAAGCGTTACATCCGAGTTAATTCTACAAAAACTATCGAATTGTGCATAGGCGACCAACTGTTCTAAATACTTTGCATTGCAACATACCTTCACCGGTGCAGATTGAATTTCCAGTACACTGATCATCACTATCGCAAGGAGTGTCCAGATTGCCAGCGTACGCTGCAACTACTAGCATTGACGCAAGAAAAATCAGTTTGATCATGCTTGATATTAATGCGCGACTAAACTTAAAATGACCCCGGCAACAATCCTATTTTGTATCTTTGGATCAAATTTGTTACGGAACGCTTTTTGGTCAATTGAAATTCACGTAAAACTGTTCGCGAACACAGCGATCGCGATTGAAATCTAACCATTTTGTGTTCGCGAAAATTGAAGTAAAATTACCCAAATGTTTGAGAACGAAAATTTGTCGATTTGATTGTGACGTCACTTTTGCATTAAATTTGTTCGCGAACACTGTATAATCCAAATTTAAATGATAATATATTAGGGAACAGAATTTCTGCAAACTGAAATCGCCAAAATTCTGTTCGAACATAGGTCTAATTTCTGGCACTTGATTATATTTTGCCAATTTTCGGTTAGCGAAAAACCGAATGAAATTAAGCCTATTTTCCGTAACAAGGGTTTGCGATTCGATATCGGTAATGACAGAATAGAATGGCTGATGGGGTCACCTTAAGTTTACTCACGCATAATATTTTAGCCAAGAAATACGACAGAAAGCTAACAAAAAATACTGATCGACTGAGGTAAACTTGGGATTTTTAGTAAATTTTTGTAATGTAACTTTCGAATCGACCAAAGTTGAAAGTTAGTTTTAAAACTTCAAAACTTGGATTGGTTTTCCCTATGGTTTTGCTAATCAGAATTATTCGAAACTTCGTTTAGAAAACATTGAATTCTTGTAAAAATTTTTTTGAAAACTTTTAAAACATCAACTTAAATCTTGATATTTACATTTCATTCATGAATACAGTTTCGGAAAATGGCGATATTCAGTACGACAAATGTCACAGAATATTTTAATATGCTAACACTACTGGCACACAAACAACTCGTGAAAGAATGAATGTGAGAGAGCTTCGATGTATAAGGCGAAGGAATATATCCAATAACGAAGCTGAGATATGGTGGTCAATGGTAATACAACGGAGGTACTCGTTCTCATTTGATATGCGAGGATGACATTGATCTCAGGTGCAAATAACTACAAAGGGCGCTAAAATACTTAAAACTGTCATTATACTAACCGAATATGTTAATACTGTTTTTGGGCTCGGAGTCGGAAGTATTGTGAGATAATGTCAATTCCCCTCCCCTTAGAGTATCATGTCAAGTTTTCTCTGCCAATGACCGAATAATATTTTATATCATTGCGCGTAAAGCTAAATCTAAGCCTATGACAAAACGTAAGCTTAGTCTAGGCTCACAATTAAACTTTAAATTTTTGTCGGATGGTACTTATTTCATATTTTCATGTTATTTCGGGGGACGGCTGTAGGAAAGTTGAATTGATCCGACCATTTCTTAAGCTTAGACTATCTCTATGGCATGTAATGCTTTCCAATAATAAACTTAAATATGATCGCTGGTATACTATGGTTCTGGATCAGAACAGAGGTGTGCGTGTGCAAAAATCTTTGATCCAATTTGAGACTTATCCAGTATCGTTTCAGCCCCCGAAGCTGACAACTTGTATATCTATGTCGTGCGCTTTGAAGGTTCAGCAGTATTGATTTTAAACTATTCAGTATTTAGCCTCATAATAGTTACATTTTTGTCACTGGCATTTTCGCAAAGCTACACGATAAAGAAACAGGCCCACTTACGTCACCTACCACGCTATCGCCCACCTGGCAAACCTAAAACGAAAGGTTACCCTCTTAAGTATACTGTGAAATTGGTTAAATAATCATTTATCTTTGCCATTGCACTGATTCCACCAATCGTTTATTTTTTCGCGACGGTTACTCAGTAACACTCTTAAACATCGCCTACTAAAGAAAAATGAACCGTCCACTCGTTTAAACAGAGCTCAGTGGGAATAAGAACCATTTAGCCATTTTGATGACAGCACCCTATCCTCAATAAAAGCCTCAACGAGGTGTTATCTAAATTAAATCAAAAAATAATTTCGGCTAAAAAGCCATGAACTTTTCAGAACATTGCTCGCTAAACGGGACCGCTAGGTCTTTTTGATGTCGTTAACTTTGTGGAGTCACATAGACATTTCAATAATAGTGCTTGCTGCGGAAAATGTTAGATTGTGAACGTTTACGCGTGCCCACTACCCGCGGGTATACCCGATATCCGCAGGCACCCGCTACTTGCAAGCACAAGTTTACCGTGTTAACAAATTTTGATACTGTACCTGACCCGGTCCGCAGGCACTCGTGAATATCCGTAGCCGCGCACATCCCTGGATCAGATAACTCTTTACAAAAGACCTTTATGTGCCAAGTCCAACGTCGAACGTTGCTTATCAGCCATTTTATAAATAGATATGCTATTGACCGAAATTCTAACCGTCAGTAAATTCAAACAAATAAAAACTTCTGATGAAGGAAGTGGTTCGGTTTTCGCGCGTTTAACTGCATTTGTATTCCATCAAATTTAAATTGTTTATCAACAAAAATATCATTCCAAATCCAGTATATTTCTGTAATTATTCAACGCGGCGGCTAGAATTTAACAACAAAGCCGAATGAATTTTAAATTGAATTATATAAGTCTTATTATCAGAACTATAACAGAAACGGTTAAAAAAATCTTATATATTTGGACCAATACAAAAGCAACTTTACTTCTACGAATTGATATTAAACAATACATAAACTTTAACAAAAATTATAATCTTTGAATTCTTGTCATACTTAGAAGAAGCAGTCCAGAAGAAGATATCCACAGTACTATTGAAGGCTCCAAAATATCCAGTCGTTATGGTTTACGGCACCGTAAACAAACGTATATACATATATTAACACTTTACTCCACGATTTAATATGGATTTTGTACACTGTTCAACAAACGTTTACCGTGACGGTGGGTGGAACCTGGATCGCGTGGCTATGAGCCTTATACGCTAATCTACTTCGCTATTTAGGAGCTATACTCGATTTCTTGGGAATCTCGCAATGCTACCCAATAACAGCACATGTGTAAAAACACACGCGCAACAAACAAGGCTCTTTGCAATGCACGATATTTACAAAATATGTGTGAATTGATGCACTAAAGCTTTATACACATTTTGCTATAAAAAACACGATCCTGATATAATTGTTCACGAAAATGATGCGAACTACTCCATATATATTTAATGATCTAATTTGCATTTCCAATAAGCGTTGAACATACTGTTGTCAGCGCGTCGAATCGAACTTGTGTTGCTCGGTTTAGAGACGCTCTCGCTACCAGTATGGCATGACGGTGCTGTTGCTCGGATACATAACGCTTCTCACAACACGAAAGAAGTTCCGCAGGCAAACGCACGTTACGCAACGTATATACTGATTTAATGCATTGCTTTGTATTTCATTAAAATTGCCACAGAGCAAACATATACGTCTAGAAGGTTAATACTGATTCTGATTCCATTGCTTCAACGTACGTGAAGCAAAAACAGTAGAATACAAACTACATTTGACAAAAATTTTATAAATCTTATCAGAGGTAGCTTGAATTTAATAAAGATGTGAAAAATTAAAAAAAATCAAACATAAAATCAAAGGAATTGTAAATTATAAATGATTTTAACACAAGAGCGCCATATAAACATTTCTGATGCGGTAGACCAAACGCGGATCAAAACATGCAATTGCTAACATGTACCCGTAGGCTTCGCGTCCCGTGCACTAAATACTTGGGCCAATATAGTGCTTTTTATTGCTCATGTAAAGCAAGCGAATAGCTTCCACACCCACTTGCAAAATTATAGTACATTCCAGAATGAGTTTACGAAAATGCAGTTGTCAAAATCTCTGTACCAAGTTTTGTGAAGCGATGGATCGAACATCAATAAGAACACATGTATTGGGAAGCATGTACCTGTAGGCATTGACTGTCGAGAACTAAACACGAACTTTGATGAACGTAATTTGTAATAGCCTACCTTTTTGTGGAAACCTCTAAAATGCTTTCAAATAGATCTCAAAACTAATTTTAGAAGATGCCCGTGGATCAATGGAGCATGACCCCGTATACTATATGTTGTGTTATAATCAGGAGTTGTAAATAATAAAACAATTGTTTATATAAGTACTT
>JASANE010008493.1:0-22681 GCA_030248225.1 Trileptium ribeirensis
TTACTTCGTTCAGTTACGTATTATTGTATAAATTTTCTCGTCTGTGTTTGCTTTAGTTTAAGATACAAATTTGTATGGTTGGATGTTAAAGCAATGAATATATATACATACATATATATATAAATATACGTATAAATATATATATGTACATGTAAATATATATATATATGTATATATTCATTTGTGACACGTTTCATACTAGACATTTTGTTTTAGTTATACGTATGTCGGAATAATCTGTCACAGATGTAAAATAGCCATATTGAGTGACTTTTTTAATAAATGACTTACATACCGTACAAGTTTGTGTTTAAACTGATATATATTTCGAACAATATATATATATGTGTCATATTTCATACATTCAGTATCCATTTCTTCATATGATCACGTTAGAAACGGTATCTTAGTGGAAAACATACCTATTATAAGCTTTTTTCTTGAAATTTTGACTTTTAGTATCAGAAATATCTGATATCGGTGTATCGCATGATATAGCGACCAATATCATAAATGCTATTATGTATTAATAGTAGTGCCGCAAGTTGTTCAAAAGTAGAGAGGACCCGGTTGATTTGCACTTATTTTAGTTTAAAATTCATAGCTACGACATTGTCCTTCATCAGCAAAAAGAGAGACGCTTGCCGCCCACTGAGTCCTATGTTTGTCATATTGTACTCAAATTGTACGATTTTTGTTTTAAAACACTTTGATATTAAAGAAATTATCCTTTTCATATTTAGTTATTAAATTTGTCTCATTTCACGAATTCAATTCATGATTTTGGAGTAACGTTTTGAACAAAAGATTTAAAATAATCTAAATTTAAGCCCTGAAATTTTAAAGAAAATAATGTCATTCGATCAGCTAAGTTTTGGAATATGCGTACAGAAGCGATTGCTGAAATATTCCACATTGTTGTGTTTGTCGATGTGTTGTCGTGCCAAAATTTGGTGTTATATTTATTGTATTGTGTACAAGAACAATTATTTTACTCATTTTATTTCCTGACGATTTTGAGATAACCCCGTTTTACATAATAGTTGTTTTCAGTAACTCGAAAAGTCGATGATTTGGCGGATGCTTCCGGATTCACCAACAATTTATTCGGGATAAGATCCAGACTGCGACGGTTAAAAAATTATTTAAACGTTTTGTTCCATGATTTAAAATTCGAAAACTACATCAAACAACGTTGTACCTGCCTCCTATAAACATCGAGTGTTGATTTAGTCTGGAAATCATAAATTGATCCGTACTGTCTAAAGAAACTTGGATCTCCATGTCGGACCGGTTTCAGCTGATAATCGTTGGTTTTGTGATTTTTTCGATCAAGATTTTTATCAATAGTTGTGTAGAAGGCCATAAAACACTGTCCTAATAAAACCTAACTTGTAAAGGCTAACATGTAAATTGCCTAGGGTGTCCCGGCATATTGTCGGTAATCGTTACTTAATTTTATTTGAGTTCGTCGTACAGTTGACTTAAAATAATTTATGTTTAGGTTTCATAGCTTTGTTAGTTGTGCTACAACCCGTTTTATGATTTAATTTACGAATAAGTGCTATACGATGATTTATTGACCAATTTCCACGAGGAAGAACGTTTCAGAAAATTTCAGAAAACGTTTCAGAAAATGTGAAATGTGCTATAGGATCATTTATTGACCAATTTCCACGTGGAAGAACGTTTCAGAAAATTACAGAAAACGTTTCAGAAAATGTGAAATGTGCTATACGATCATTTATTGACCAATTTCGACGGGGAAGAACGTTTCAGAAAATTGAGTTTTTCTGGTTAGATTTTCATTTGTAAGGATTACTTGTTTTTTTATGTTTGTATATGTTATGACGACCTCATTTGAATAATTTTTATCAATTGTATAAAAAGCTATAAAAAATATTGTGAACGTATTGCATTTTGCAATCTATATATATTTTACTGCATCGTTCGTATGGTTTGTTTAGTGCTAATAAAATATTTCTACAGTTTTTGTTTCATACAACTTGTCTGCACTATCGTCGATGTGTCACCAATTTGTGTGTCGTAAATCGTAAATTTGTAACCGTGTATTATTATAAAGACTAGTCATATCGTTAGGCGTGTATTATACTTATTGATCGCAATCCTCGCGAAGCATATAGTTCAATGACTTAAGAAACTGTATTTACGTTTTTGGGTCGGTAATATAAGTTACATTAAAAATGAGGATCTCGTGGCCTAAAGCTATTGTCCTACTATTGTCCTGCTATTGTCCTGCTATTGTCCTACTTGCTACTATAAAATTCCTTTTCTTGTGTCTCATAAAGTTGACGGGGAACGCTTTTTGAGCGATGTTTTTAAAAGCAATTGGTGTCCTCATTGTGAATTTCTGGAAGCGATGCCTTTTATGAGGTTCCGCTTGGTTAAATTATGTGTATTCGTAATTTTGTAAAGGCTTACTCGGTAGTTATAGTTTGAGTAAATATCGTGTCTGTCGTCATTTATAATTTTGTGAAACCGTTAATAATCAGGAATGTCGTTTCAGTTTTATATATATACAATGCGAATTGGGTAAAAATTTGAACGTTAGTTGGCAGCTGGACTTTTCAATCATTTTTGTATCTTTATTAATGTCGTGAGCTTAACTTCAGCCCGGTACATTTGCTAAAAGTGGTTTAATGAAAGAAAACCCAGTTATGGAGCTAAGGCCATCTAAATGATGATCCGCTGTTCCCTAGAAGGTGCAAACAGTTCGATCCTATATTGATTCCTGGGAAGTTTATGGCCGAGAACGGCTATTGATTATAATCCTAAAATTTATACAACATCCATGAAATACAACAATGGCTCTGGTAAATTGCACAATGCTGGATGAGGATAATAATTAGTAGCCAGGTCATGTCTCGACTCAGAACAAGGTTGGAGCAAATTTTTTTCATCTCAGCTTTATAATAGCAAAAATATAACCAAGCTTTTTATAACTATTTTCGTCAGATTCATCTTATCAACGCCGCACTTCAAAATCAACGCCGCAATACATTTGATTAATGAATAAAATTCTATTAAAGTTTGATTGATGTTTTAATATGTTTTTAAAAGATATTATTACAGATGAAACGTATAATTATTATTAATATTATTGCTTATATTCGTCAAGTAAATCTTTGTATGTGTTATTTTGGGCGATATAATTAGCGTAGATATTTGTTGTATTTATCGTTTATAGTTCTTCGAAAGTTAACTGTTTCCAACATGATCTAATTATGCAGCGTTCACGTCATAATGTCCCCGTTGTTTGGAACTTTTGTCCCCCTGTAGTCGCGACCCTACCGTATAGGCTGTCAGGGTGACACTCATACTGTAAATCAATTGCCGAGGGTGTACCACACACCCCTAGCTACTACATTTTTTCTTGACAAGTTCGTGTATACCCTTAGCTACCAATTTTGCGCGAATTAACTATAACGGACACCATTTGTAGCTAATGCGGTTTATTGGTCAGCTGTCCTGTGTAGTTTTTTCTAAATTTAACGATATTTGTATGTAGCCCATATGAAGTTTTCTCAAATAATTCCGAAACTTTTAATAAAACTGCCATAAGACACCCTGTGCCTGACACTGTCGTGAAGTGGTAATACGCGTAACTATCCATCCTTGAAAAAATTATTAAAAACAGGGGGTATCTAAGACACCTTGTTGTCAACAGTGTGTCTGACACTGTGTGGTGTACATAGGTTCCAAACGTTGGGGACATTATAACGTGAACGCCGCATTATATAGTGCATTTCTTGCAATGTCGGACAAAAATGCTGACTAGTACATAGTTATCAGTATTAAAAATATAATTTGTTTATTATTTACTGTGAGTCAATTATTAGTAAAACATGAATAAATGTCAGAACAGGCTGTAAAAAACCCCGATAAAAATAAAATATAAGGGGTTTACATACAATCTGCGCTATTAATGGGCCGTAATAATTATAAGGAGCTTGCCTAAGCTAAGGTCCTTATATGAAACATACTATGCCTAAGTCGGGGGGGGGGTGGCTGTCGGCTTCCGAACCCTGCTCTAAACTTTCCATTTTTATAACGTTATAACGTAACACACGTCAGGGTTACTTGGGCTGACGTCAGGATGCTGTTTGTCAATTCGGGTAACCAAGTGCGGCATATGCGATGCCTTTACAAAAGCAGTCGTATTTTGTATAATATCTGTGAGTTGAATAATAATAAATTTGGAATTCACGATTGCGCGCGGCGTGAGCAAACGATTGTTTTTTGGGGGCAATTGCTCGGTTTTCTGATGAAACTCCAAAAATAAGCGAATAACAACGCATTTTGTATAGTAGCTGTGAGTTGAATAATAATAAATTCGCAATTCATGATTGCGCGCGGCGTGAGCAAACGATTGTTTTTTTGGGGGCAATTGCTCGGTTCTCTGATGGAACTCCAAAAATAAGCGAATAGCAACGCATTTTGTATAGTAGCTGTGAGTTGAGTAATAATAAATTCGGAATTCATGATTGCGCGCGGCGTGAGCAAACGATTGTTTTTTGGGGACAATTGCTCGGTTTTCTGATGGAACTCCAAAAATAAACGAATAACAACGCATTTTGTATAGTGGATGTGACTTGAATAATAATAAATTCGGAATTCGTGATTACGCGCGGCGTGAGCAAACGATTGTTTGTTGGGGGCAATTGCTCGGTTCACTGATGGAACTCCAAAAATAAGCGAATAAAAACGCATTTTGTATAATATCTGTGAGTTGAATAATAATAAATTTGGAATTCATGATTGCGCGCGGCGTGAGCAAACGATTGTTTTTTTGGGGGCAATTGCTCGGTTCTCTGATGGAACTCCAAAAATAAGCGAATAAAAACGCATTTTGTATAATATCTGTGAGTTGAATAATAATAAATTCGGAATTCATGATTGCGCGCGGCGTGAGCAAACGATTGTTTTTTTGGGGGCAATTGCGTTCTATGAACTAAAAAAAGAAAAAAAATAAATAAAAAGGATTCTGTTGCGCGCGCCGTGGCCGTTGTTTTTTGGCATCGCGGTTCTCTGATGGAACTCCAAAAATAAGCGAATAACAACGCATTTTGTATAGTATCTGTGAGTTGAATAATAATAAATTCGGAATTCATGATTGCGCGCGTCGTGAGCAAACGATTATTTTTTGGGGGCAATTGCTCGGTTCTCTGATGGAACTCCAAAGATAAGCGAATAACAACGCATTTTGTATAGCATCTGTGAGTTGAATAACAATAAATTCGGAATTCATGATTGCGCGCGGCGTAATCAAACGATTGTTTTTTGGTGGCAATTGCTCAGTTCTCTGATGGAACTCCAAAAATAAGCGAATAACAACGCACGTGGAAACATACACCATACCGACAATATTCAGCTGCTTTACATTGCAGTGTTGCTACACGCCTACTATTAATTGTGACAATGAAATAGTGTCACATTTCACATGTGGCACATCGGCATAACAAGGTCCTAGCTTACCTCTAAAGGTCAACAAATGTGATAACCCAACAGTTCAAATGTGCTCACAAGCGCTATTTGTCACCCGTTGGCTTTAAAGCGCTAACCAGGTATATAACTAGCTTTTATATATCCTACTGAATATTCAAACAGAGCCTAGCTTAACAGACCTATTCCCACTGTGAACGCCTTTGTATATGGTCCTTTATCAATCAGCTACGTAAAAACAAATAGGTACAATGCTGTTTGGCTTTATTAATGTTTTCCGAGTTTTAATATCGTTGCTCAATCTGAGGGTTCGCTTAAATCTGCGAAATATTTTTAATTTTTACGTTATATATTTACAATAATTACATTTTATGACAGCTAAGATGAAGATTGCTTTGATAACACGTACATATTATATATTGACAATATAAAAATAAACATTTAAAATGTGAGACATGCTTAATGGATTAAAATCTTAATATACAATTATGTTTTAGGAGAGGAAGTGAAACGCATGTTACGGCCGTGTTCTCGGTATACCAAACCTTAACCTGAGCCTTAACCTTTTTCTAAGGTCCCTATGTGAGTCTTATGCTAAGCCTAATTCAATGGGCTATCGCTCGTCGAACCCCCGCTCTAAACTGATCTTTTTTCTAACGTTATAACCTCCTGTCCGGATTTATTTCGCTCTGTCAGGCGTATTTGGAAACGAATTATTGAGTTTGTCCTATGAAATTTGAATTTCAATCTTCAAAACAGAGTACATCCCAAATTAAAAATAAAGTTTCTATAACTCTGAATGTATCCGTGGCACGGCACACCATTAAAAAGTGGAAGAAACTTTTACCGTGGCCCTCCCTTACCCTAAAAGTGGGTGGCAATCCCAGCCCCTCTATTGCTGCGCCTCCTAATTAGATGTGAATAGTTTACAGGACGATGTTCGATTGATAAACAATCAATGCGCACTAAAACTCTGCCTGTTTCAAACTTATAAACTACAAATTAGCCTTAGTAAATTTTAACTCAGCCACAATTGTATCACTTCAGACATCTGAAACCGGATCGGACCGTTTGAAAACAAAGTCGACTAACTCAGAGTGGTGAGTTACCATGTACCCAAATTTTGACTTCAACTTTAACTCTCTAACTCACACTGTGTTAAATTAGCTTAAAATGAATTAGAAAAATCTTACCCAGCACTCTGAGTTTGAAAGCTAACTCCGGTAAGTTAGTTTTAGCTAAAACATAGATTATGAGTAAGGGTTATACCCAACCCGCAAATTACTAACTCACGGCTTAGCGAAAATGCTAATCTCAGGACCCCTAGTTACCTGTCAAATTCAGCCTGAGTTAGTGTGAACTCAATGCAATTTAACTCAGAGCGTTGAGTTAAAATTTAACTCAGGCAATTTGCAGTTTATGATCGCCCGTTCTGATCTGGAACCTCACTATGCAAACAAACATAGCGTGGCTGCTATAAACGGAGTTGTTCGAGATCCGTGGTGTAGCAGCAGTTAGCCCACTAGTCTTTCAAGCTAGGAGCCCGGGGAATCGTAAAGATCTGTCATGGGTTTTTTCATTAAGTTTTTGCAACTAGATGCTTGAAATTATTATAAACTTTAGAATCATGTGTTTTTTCAGATGAGAATTATAAATCAGAATTTTGATTTCTACGACTTTTCTAAAATAACGTTCACTAATATATTTTCGTAACGTCGTGTAAAATTACTTCTTTGAAAATTAGCAATGTTTTTAAATCTGTAATGTCCATCTGAACGCAGCAGTCGTAACGACGAGCTATATATATGCAATCATATCTCATAATTTATTTTGAGCGGACAATATTAAAATAGTCTCACTTAAATATATCATCCCGATTTACTTTTGGATCTATATATATGTGGTCATTACAAGCGAACAATAAGAGCAGTTTTTTTCGATTAAAGCCACAGTTTCGCGGTACTCTGAAGTGTGGTCGTCACTGATTACATGGTTTTGACAAATACACCTTGATTTCTTTACGGCGTATTCTGACGTTGATTCTGAAGTGTGGTCGTCACAAATTACATGGTTTTGACAAATATACCTTGATTTCTTTACGACGTATTCAGATGTTGATTCTGAAATGTGGTCGTCACATGGTTTTGACAAAGACACCTTGATTTCTTTACGACGTATCCCGACGTTGATTTTGAAGTGTGGTCATCACTAATTACATGGTTTTGACAAATACACCTTGATTTCTTTACGGCGTATTCCGACGTTGATTCTGAAGTGTGGTCGTCACTAATTACACGGTTTTGACAAATACACATTGATTTCTTTACGACGTATTCCGACGTGGATTTTGAAGTGTGGTCGTCACTAATTACATGGTTTTGACAAATACACTTTGATTTCTTTACGACGTATCCAACTTTGATTCTGAAGTGTGGTCCTCACTAATTACATGGTTTTGACAAATACACCTTGATCTCTTTACGACACCGACGATTCAAAGCCACACAACAAACCCCCACAACCCACACCCCCCCACGTATTCCGACGTTGATTCTGAAATGTGGTCGTCACTAATTACATGGTTTTGACAAATACACCTTGATTTCTTTACGACGTATTCAGATGTTGATTCTGAAATGTGGTCGTCACTAATTACATGGTTTTGACAAATACACCTTGATTTTTTTACGACGTATTCCGACTTTGATTTTCCGAAAGGGATCTAGAATTTCCGATTTTCTTAATATCCACTTCTTTACGACGTATTCCGACGTTGATTCTGAAGTGTGGTCGTCACTAATTACATGGTTTTGACAAATACACTTTGATTTCTTTACGACGTATCCAACTTTGATTCTGAAGTGTGGTCCTCACTAATTACATGGTTTTGACAAATACACCTTGATCTCTTTACGACGTATTCCGACGTTGATTCTGAAATGTGGTCGTCACTAATTACATGGTTTTGACAAATACACCTTGATTTCTTTACGACGTATTCAGATGTTGATTCTGAAATGTGGTCGTCACTAATTACATGGTTTTGACAAATACACCTTGATTTTTTTACGACGTATTCCGACTTTGATTTTCCGAAAGAGATCTAGAATTTCCGATTTTTCATAATATCCATTTCTTTACGACGTATTCCGACGTTGATTTTGAAGTGTGGTCATCACTAATTACATGGTTTTGACAAATACACCTTGATTTCTTTACGACGTATACCGACGTTGATTCTGAAGTGTGGTCGTCACTAATTACATGGTTTTGACAAATACACTTTGATTTCTTTACGACGTATCCAACTTTGATTCTGAAGTGTGGTCGTCACTAATTACATGGTTTTGACAAATACACCTTGATTTTTTTACGACGTATTCCGACTTTGATTTTCCGAAAGAGATCTAGAATTTCCGATTTTTCTTAATATCCACTTCTTTACGACGTATTCCGACGTTGATTCTGAAGTGTGGTCGTCACTAATTACATGGTTTTGACAAATACACTTTGATTTCTTTACGACGTATCCAACTTTGATTCTGAAGTGTGGTCCTCACTAATTACATGGTTTTGACAAATACACCTTGATTTCTTTACGACGTATTCAGATGTTGATTCTGAAATGTGGTCGTCACTAATTACATGGTTTTGACAAATACACCTTGATTTCTTTACGACGTATTCAGATGTTGATTCTGAAATGTGGTCGTCACTAATTACATGGTTTTGACAAATACACCTTGATTTTTTTACGACGTATTCCGACTTTGATTTTCCGAAAGGGATCTAGAATTTCCGATTTTTCTTAATATCCACTTCTTTACGACGTATTCCGACGTTGATTCTGAAGTGTGGTCGTCACTAATTACATGGTTTTGACAAATACACTTTGATTTCTTTACGACGTATCCAACTTTGATTCTGAAGTGTGGTCCTCACTAATTACATGGTTTTGACAAATACACCTTGATTTCTTTACGACGTATTCCGACGTTGATTCTGAAATGTGGTCGTCACTAATTACATGGTTTTGACAAATACACCTTGATTTCGTTACGACGTATTCAGATGTTGATTCTGAAATGTGGTCGTCACTAATTACATGGTTTTGACAAATACACCTTGATTTTTTACGACGTATTCCGACTTTGATTTTCCGAAAGGGATCTAGAATTTCCGATTTTTCTTAATATCCATTTCTTTACGGCGTATTCCGACGTTGATTTTGAAGTGTGGTCATCACTAATTACATGGTTTTGACAAATACACCTTGATTTCTTTACGACGTATTCCGACTTTGATTTTCCGAAAGGGATCTAGAATTTCCGATTTTTCTTAATATCCATTTTGGCACTACTTGCTGGAGTGGTAAGTAAGGCCAAATAGGTTTTTGCATACGTGAAGATACGTGTTTTATTAATCCATACCAAACTACCAAAAGTCGAAAATACACCAAAAATACTTACAATGTCGCTTCGTAGACGGGTAAGCATGGTATGTTTATAATGGCGGAAGGGGACACCTGAACTCGAAGCTCGGAGTCTTCAAATAATTGAAAATACGTAACAAAAGCACACATTGTGCAATATCTCATAGGGAGTAGATTTGGTATAGTTGGGCTAGGTGTGGTACAGGTGTGCCCGGCCAACTGTGGTGCCCGCATCTAAAATGCCTAAATTTAGCGTCCAGTTAAGCATAGTTTCAAATTTTTTGTCTTCGAAGTTGTACTATATTTTCGAATTACTCATTTCCACGGCTTTCCAGAGAATCAACCCTTCAAATTGGCGCTATTAATGAAGTCTTTTCTCAATTCAATTCTCTTGTAGAATGCGATTTTGTAACTACTTCTAAATGATGCTTTTATACAGCGGAAAATGAACTGAACACGCGTGTCGTAAAAAATAATTTTGTTGAACGAACCAACTCATCGACGAACCAACGAACATTTTATTTAAAGATCCGTCCTGGCTTGCACCGAATAAATCAACGTTTTATTAGATTTTATATTAAATTTCGCATTTCATGACGTTCGTGCGACGCATTAATAATATGTGATAAAGATCGATATACAGATTTTTGATTTAATACTCAGCGCTATTTTGTATTTTTTGAGAAATTTGAAAATGCCACAGTTGATTGCACCCTATATCTAGGGTTTTCAGGAGGTTTGGATACCCGCTCAACGAACACTGGCAAGTTAATCGATATAACCCCAAAAAACTTTGGAAGTGGTACTTGATACCAACATAGAACCTGGTTAATAACAAATGCTCTTGTAGAAATCCGTGGAAGTACATCTTGCAATCTTCGGGAATAGCCAGAAAAGCAACTACTGTCATCAGATAATACAAAGTACATGACAATGACCGTTTATTCTACTCTCTTACAAAATTTATGATAACGCAGCCTTGCTATTAATTATAAAATTATATCGCTAATGCCGTATCCGAATGTCGGGATATAATTTCTCAAGATATCTTCAAGAAAGAATTAATATTTGGATATCCTTCTTTAAATTCCGAAATGCTAAATTTAATTAACCTTTCGTATTTTAATTGACTAAAGAAAATATTTATAAACTTTTATATAAACGGAAAAAGATTTACATTTAATTCTTTCAAGAGACCATTATGATATTTTTCACGAATAGTTTAACACTGGGTCATACTCATGTTCTTTCCTTGTCTGAGGATGTGAAAATTTGTCGGCATACACTTGCAAGCATTATAGGAGTCACTCGAAGATTCTCTGTGTGTATCGGTTACCTCAACCCTCAAGGATTCTTTATTGTGTGGCAACTAACAGGTCGCCAATGAACTATTAATTCAGGCAGAAATAATATTAACTGGAGATTGCTATTCCTGCTACAATCTCATTGGTTATTGACGACCTATTATGCGGCATTCACGTTATAATATTCCCACCACTTGGAACTTATGTACTCTACACAGTGGTAGGCACACCCTAGACTACAGGGTGTCTTAGACACCCCTGTTTTTTTAAATAAAGTTTCAAATAAATTTCAAACAAAGCTAGCTAATAGTTTGGCTTATTTCAGACGGTGTCAATGAACCGTCGTTGCTTTTTCGTTTTGCTGAGGGATTCGCCACCCCGTGGGGTCATTTTACATAGGGCCTACAGGATACCCTAGAAACATCGCATTGGCAAGCATAAAACACCGAAATACTACATTGCCAAAATGAGGTATCTAAGGGTGTGCCCGACGCCCTCATATTTTGTATATGGTGTGGGTGTCACTGTCACCGTCTTTACGGTATAGTCTACACTACAGGGGGACAAAAGTTCCAACTGAATCCCGCATTAGTTGCTATCCACCAAGAAATTTGGGAAATGTGTAACCAATATCTTTCAAGAATTTTAGGGGTATCCCTACGATCCTTGTTGGTGGTACGCGGAAAACAATCACGTCATAGCATAACACAGTGTCATACTCTTACACAAAGTCTTTTATAATGCACTCTTAATACTTTTAATTAAGGTTAATTATTTCCTCAACCTCATTCGAAACTTAAGTGAAAACAATATTAGTCTCAGCCACGTTTGATAATGAATAATGTTCGTAGGATTTA
Organism: Trileptium ribeirensis; assembly: GCA_030248225.1. NCBI lineage: Eukaryota > Metazoa > Nematoda > Enoplea > Enoplida > Thoracostomopsidae > Trileptium > Trileptium ribeirensis. The sequence goes on from JASANE010008493.1 coordinate 12,057, forward strand.
AAATTTTCATTTGGTCAAAGTTTAGCAGTGCGCCTGTATACATCAGGTTGTATGCATGCTTTTTAGATCGAGTTTTACGGATTTCGTTTTATTTTTATGGTCTTTATTGCAATTAATTTTTTTAACTGAAATAAATTCGATTAATCTCAAAAAGAAGTTGCCGGGTTTATTAAGAGTCTCTTCAAATAGTTTCAAATGGTATTAAATATATTTAATGACATAAATTGCAGATTTTGTTGATTTTTAAGTAGAGTTAACCTAAATTTTATCGATTAGTTCGTTCATTTTGTGGGCCTATGTCAACTTTAGGGGCCGAAGTATGCCGTTCTCGATATATATACCTACTAAACTTAAGCCGTAGTCTTAGCCTAAGCTAAGGTCCTTATATGAGACATATACTAAGCCTACGTCGGGGGCTACCGTCCGTCGAACCCCCGCTCTACGCTGTTCTTTTTTCTAACGTTATAAAGTCCTGCCCCTAAAGTTGACATGGGCCAATTTGTGCATCAATTTATGTTGTGTACCTGTATGGATTCTCAAACAAATGTTAGGCTTTAAAACTGAAAGAGGGTGATATAAGTTGTCCCACAAAGATTAAAATAATAAAATAACTGGGTATTAGTTGCATCAAGAAAATTCCTGAGTGCATGCAAATTATTAGCACACATAAATATTCAAATTACTATATAAATACTGCATATTGCGATTAATACCCAAAAATTATTGAGGGCATTGACTTTTACCAGCATTAACAAATTATCAAACGTGTGGGTACTATGTGGTGCCAACAAAATTTATGGCAAATATTTTATCCTCATCCTTCGGTCTTAAAGCGGATGATCTGTTAAGTATTTTAGAGAACGATTTAATATAAAGCTAGAACTATGCATAAACATTCTGAAAAACGGTAATAGAACAAATCCACCAAAAAGCTGTAATATAGTACAATGTTTTTGATGCATATGTAACGGGGTACTGGGGATGCGCAACCTCCACCTGCAGGAACTCCGCACCCCTCTAATTTCTGTTGCCCCCAGGGGTGGGCTCAGTGCAGAGGAGATTTGCCGCCCTCTCGTCCTGGAGTTCCTGGACTGGACTCCCGTACGAATATTGCCAACGTTGTCTAGTGGATGATATAGGTCCCCCGGGTGTGGTGTCCCGTTCGTCCTGTGAAGGAGAAATGGGCCACCCCCATACACCCACTTAGTGTTGAGCCCCCTTAACAACCACGGTGCTTAGCAAAGGGCGATTGCACAACCCGCGTTCCACTGCGTGTCCATTACTATTATACCGTAATTTTGTGTTGTAATTAAACGCTGGTTTGAATGGTGTCTTATTCTCGTAAGTGCCGGTAACGGAGTGTTCCTGACGGACCTGAAGCCTTGGGAGTATTATGAAATGTTCGAGCTATAGTTGTACGATTTGCTTACTAGCGTGAGGGGCGAAATGCAAGGGCCATAAACAACTGGCGACACGCCGGGTAATAGGCTAAAATATTAGAGCCTAGCCAGGACCTAACCCGACCAGAATAAGAAAGAAAACGCGAACCTAGAGCAGTGAACAAGTTTCAGCGATCAAAAATCCAATAAGTGAGCGCTAAACTGAAAGTTTTACAAACGCTACGAAAGGGCCTCGCACACACTTGACGCCCGGAGTCCGCTATTAGGTTTGTAATAAATGTAAAAGTGATTCTTTACCAATGTGATATCGAAACGCTAAAAATGACCAAAAAGGCCCTGCGGCTCGAAAGAAGACAATTACGACCCAAATGTCAATGTTTATTAGCAAGATGCACGCTACGGATAAGATGATTATAATAATGACACAACGTAGATAAATGCGTGAATGAATGAACAAAAATGATACAGATGTATAACATTTACATGGTTACCCAAATTGCATACAGACCGATTTTCGCCTCCAAAACGTAATGCAGCCAACGAACCAGGCTACAATACCCGAGGTTAAGCTAGACAAGCCCACGCGTGAATTCGTGAAGAAGTCTGGCAATTGTTAATTGCGTTGTCTCAGCCTATGCGGCATTGACCCGACAGTTTAAATTAGGGGCCCGGTTCAAGCAGAGATGACAAAAATTTTAATTTCTCCAGCGGGCTTAGAGCGCCTGACATGAAGTAAAGTGTTGAAGGTCCTACAAGTTGTAGTAATATTACCATGGAGCAGGCGCTAGCCCTGGGTGATGAAAACCCAGTAACACTGACGAAATTTTAAACCCGCCGAATTAGGTCGCTGTGCGAAAATATATGTTTGTATGATTATTCGAAAATCGTTGCACTAGGGCAAGTAATCGGGCCCGCAAGTTTGTACCACGGAAATGGTTGGGGAGCCGGAGCAATAAGAATTAGACATAGATTTTGTCGTGAAGAAATAAGTATGTTTCAGAAATAAGTAAGTGCTGAACTTGAAGTTTTGCCATTGCCAAAAAAAACAAATTCCGTGACTCCGACACCCCAAAATTAAATGCAGAATACTAAGGTGAACTCAAGCTATACACATAACAGGTTACTGATAACTGAATAATTGCAAAAGATAACATGTGCTATAGTATAAATGTCGTAACCGAACGCCAAATTTCGCCTCTAGTCATTCGACAATCGACACACCCAAAAGCCAGATGACGACCGCAAACTCCGTGCTAGAGTGCAGGCCGGTGAACTCAGTACGGCTAATCATTTTAGAGAAAGAAAAAGACTTTAGCTGAGCAAGCGAAAGGTACGCTCCTGCGATAAAGAGAGGAAACGAAAGCACTTTAGCGGACTTCAAGCGGCAGTTACAGCTGAGCTGCCATAGCGAACGCACGGACGGTAAGCGCGCGACCGGTGCAGAAGCGCACGAACCACAATGAAACTACAAGCCCGAAATAGTGAGAGCCATACTGCCACTCGGCACCAACATGTAAAACTAAAACCTCAAAGTCGAAAGTGGAAATACTGAGATAACAGAAAACTCACGTCGGATAAAACCGACCTAAATCTGTGAAAGTCGAAACGTACTGAGCTCCCAGATGCGACAAAACACCGCGTTGCATACTCTGAGCAACGAGCAATATTAGTGATCGATCATTAAGTTCAATCAGCAGAGCGAAAGAAAATTTATCGTAATACTAGAGCCAATTACTTTAAACTCTCGGATAATTAGAAACGATTTGTGCACAGAAAAGCGGCAGAGTATTTGTTTGATTTCATTATGTACTTATCACCGAGATAAGTATTCATCAGCGAAAATTTACGAGCCAAGATAAGCTCAGACTCTGGAGCCAGAAAGTCCGAGAAATGAGTTAACCACGTGAGTTAACTAACCCGGTTAACAACCTTGATATCGAGCTAAACAATGTCGTAACCGCGAAAATTAAAATCAAAGCAGACCCATAAATTTTGAGTATAGTTTTAAACCAAAGACAAAGAGATAACGCCATAAAATTTAAACACAAAAAGGCGTTATAGATGAACGCTCCCTATCGCCGAAAATAGGGTTTTGCCGAAGCGGGAAACGGAAAAATTTGGATGCAACATATAGTAATTAAAAACGTGACCACGACCAAACGGGCCTAGCCGATTGCGCCGTGGTATTCAGAATGTGGTCGGAAGGTGATTTGCTCTATTTACAGTTAAATTACCTTCGTTCACGTGAACAAACTGATAAGCACATGGTATACAGATCATTATTTAGTAACTTGATAAAGGTACACAAATTTATTTACAATGGTCACCGATTGTAATGCCGAAAGTTATAAACGCAATATAAATACAACAAAAAACCCAAGCCGGATAGAAAATCGTATATTCGCAGTCGTGTCGATAGCTGAACAAACAGAGGCTAAAGTGTCCATGCCGTGTAATCAAGCTACTCACCATAACGCTGAGTGGTAATATATATATCGGTCCCAAACGCTAACGACACGGGTAAGTCGAAAATACTAACAATAACAGCGACAAGTTTACAACAAAATTAACAATGGTTACAGCGACGATTATAATGCAATTCGCGCGCACGCCCCTGATGCAGTAGTGCATTAAATTACAAAACTTCAACTTTCAATGTGTCGTAAATACAATATCGCTGCAATCCGTGACGATCGTGGCGCCGATTCCCTTGTGCGATAACGACACAGAGTACAAAACTGCAATTCAACATACTATATGGTTGCACCACAAAATATTACTTCAAATACTACAGTAACTGTAAAACAGATGGAGAGAGTCGGCCAACACAAGTCGCGAACCCGTACTGTCGACAGAACGAGCAAACCAACGCGAAAGTAGGCGAGGCAGCGAAGTATGCGGTTGCGAGGGGAAAGATTTAGCTAGAAATCTTCCCCCTCACAAATCCCCAATTTCAAATTTGGAAACGAATGAATTTTACTAGTGGGTAGAAACGATGGCCCTACGATGATCGTGGTTTCGATTAGTTTCACCGCCTGAACGTAATTACTTAAACCAAGTCATACACGATATCGTCAATTTAAGCACAATACAACATTTGTATATAACAGCTATTACATTTTCGATAAGGCATTTAAACAGTGACACCGAATGTACGAACAGTCACAGTTATATGCGCTGCATTGGTTTGCATTTATTTACAAAAGGCCGAAACAAGAGCGCTCACGTTTTTGTTTAGAATATTTATGGGTCGGCTACTTTTGGGCAAAGTTTTCCCGTACCGCGTTGAAAGAAAAAATAGTTAATTGAATTATGGGAGATGTCGGTTGTCTGTTCACGTGATTTTATAATGAAAATTTTATAAGTTCACTGAAGTTAGAATAGTATTTCCAATTTGTTGTAAATTTTATTCTCGAAACTCGGTATGTTTGATTCGTATATTTAGCCGCCATTATAAGTTATTAAGTGATCGCGATCGCCGGGCGCATTGTACTAAGATGTCGCCTATACTGGCAAATTAGCTCCACGAGCTAATAGATATTTCGCCCTGCGCTGAGTCGAGGACTCGCCAAGAGCGTTCGAGCACTCCTCCTACCTTATTGATTTATTGGGTTTTAGCTTTACATACGGTTGCGTCATATAAAGGTAATAAAAAATACCACGCTCTTATTGAAATAATGGCTGCGACTAAACTATGGCGCTTAATCATAACTGGTTGAGGAGGCCAATGTATTGAGAAGCTGTTCCATTGATTCCAAACGAGTGGTTGTAAGTTTCGGTTCGTTCATGGGATAAATTTCATATGCCGTTGGGGGTGGGACTGGTTCCCATGCCCAGGCATCGCTGGTTTGCAATTCTAGAGGTAGTGCAATGACACGAGCCGGCTGAAGGTTGGCCATTTGAGTCACCTTGGACTGCAATTTCGTGGCCACATAGATGTTCCAGTATGGTAATGGCGTTATTATAATTATCCGGATGGTCGATGGCATTAGATGCCACAGAGATGATAGTTTTTAGGCTAGGGCGTTGGCGCTGGTAGTTGCATTGAGAAGCGTGATTTCTAGAGCTTTGTTCCGTTACAATGCAGATTGTTGGCCGCCGACAAAAATGACGTGGTTAACCGGTGGCCTAGCCACTAAGACTGCCAGTTGCACCAATTCAGTGAGTGAAGAGGCTGGCCATGATGATTGCCCTTTACACCAGCCATCATCTTATCCGCCTAGACCAAAGTCTAGTACCTGTTTAACGCATAGGTACTGCGAAGCAATTGTGGCTGAGTCCCTTGCCCAAAGAGATTAGCGCGACCACTGGATTCGAACTCCTGACTTCACGATTATGAGGCAGGCACTCTAACCACTCGGCCACTTAGGTAAAAGAATCTAGTCAGTCGGATTCCGGCGGCACAGGTTGGAGCTTTCGCAGCTCCTGCTGACTGGGTGTCAAACATTCGCTGTTTGTTTCTTGAGAAGATTTGTCTAGTTTGGCACGACTGCGCGTGGGACATTTAGAGCCCGGGACACCTTGCCGCTTCGCTAGTTGTTGTCCCCGTGTATTTGTGCGTCGATAGGTGACTCTTGTTTTCGCTGTAGTACGTGGTTTTGGCGCTGGTGGCTGTGATTCTTCACTTGATGAGTTTTATACCGAATCCGGCATAGGTTGAAATTTCGCCGAGCGCGTAGTCGGTTTCTCTGTCTTGGGCTTACTGCTACTTGTTTGTTGTGCTCGTTCAACAACATTGGTGATAACATCATCGTACTGTTGCTTCCTCTGGTGCACTTTAGCAGTTTTACTCGAGACTCTGGCTTTAGTTGAAGAAGGATTGCTCGCTACCTTCGGTCTCGACAAGGACACTGCCGCTGCGAAGGCGCGAAGCTGGCTACCAGCTACTGACGCTCCACTGGTTTGATTCCGCGTTAGTAGTGGCTTGTCATCGATTCCGAGTTCCTGCGCTTGCTGCGGGCTTCTTTGCAGTGGTGAAGACGGATTTGCGATATCATGATCTCCCGATGAATCCGATGCCAGTTGGGGTGAGTCAGGTGGTCTAGCAGGTGATTCCAAAGGAACCAGTGGTTCTTCTTCCGACGAATCTGGGTCGTAATGTGTCGCAACCGCCGTTTGATAGGCTTCTTCGAACTCGCAATTTGCGCGAAACACTTCATCACCCTGCAGTGGTCGTTGCAGTTCTCCTTGCTCAACGGCAGCTAGAGGATCCGGTCCATCTACAGCGATGATTCTTGGCGGATATGCTTTTTTTCGTACGATTCATATGCACGGTCAAGATCGGTCCTTCGGAAATTCCGACCAGTTGCACCTGCATACAAGGCGGTTTAGTCGCAATCACTCTTTATGGTCCGTGCCAACGTCGGGCCAACTTGCGACTGAGGTGCGGTGACCAATCATATCTATAGACCCAGACTAAATCACCCGACTGGTGATTAGCTTCCTTTGCATTCTTGTTGTAGTGGCGGGCCTGCTTTGATTGGAAGTTCCTTAGGGCCTGGCATACGTCTTGTCTAACGCGACGTAGTCATCCCAGCACTATCGAACGGTACGCGTTCACTCCGGAGTAGCTTTCAAAATTGTGTTTCTCAGTCAGATCGCCAGGCAGCCTTGGGCCAAAGCCGTGCATCAAAATGAATGGGGACTCGCCGGTAGTGTCATGGATAGCAGCGTTATATGCCATCGTGACGTATGGGAGCATTTCGTCCCAACGACAGTGATCATTTTCGGGCAGGCTGGTTTTTAACATCTGGATCAAAGTTCTATTGAAACGCTCAATTTCGCCGTTGGCTTGCGGTTGGTACGCTACCACCTTCCGCTTGTAGGTACTGACGATGGTACAGACGCTCTTGAATAGGGCCGAAACAAACTGTTGGCCTTGGTCGGAGATTAGCTCTTTTGGTGCCCCAAAACGGCTAACCAGTCCATCAATGAATAACTCGGCCACTGTTTGGGCTTTCTGGTCATTAGTTGGAAAGGTAACGGCAAACTTGGCGAACTGCTCGATAAACGCGACCACGTAGCGGTTACCGGACAGAATGGTTACCAGGAGATCGAGAATATCAACAAATGCGCGAAACATCGGTTGGCACGGAGTGGGTAGCAGTCCCGTCAATGTCTTGGGCTTGCGCGGTGGATTCTTAGCTGTTTGGCAGACCAGGCATGTCCGAATCCATTCAGTGACATCTCTATTGATCGTCGGCCAGTAATAGAAGAGGGAAACTTTAGCGACCATCCGGGTACGACCGGGTGTCCAGCATACATTCCTTCGTGTTCACGCATCAGTACTCTTTGCACTCCATCGGTCGGTACACAGACCTTAGGGCGCGAGTCCGACTGGGAACTTGTTTGCTTATAGTGGACGCCATCCTCGTTGAAGAAGAATAGCGAGGCAACAAGCAGGACACGTCGGACCAACTTGTTGTCCTCTGGCAGTTCGTCCGAATGGAGATATCTCACGATTGGGTCGTAATAATCATCCATTTTCTGGTCGGCAGACAGCGCTTCAGTCTCGTCATCGAGCGCAAGCGCGGTTGACTCCGCCGCGACGTAAATTTCTGGTTCCACCTCGTGTTCATCCACCCGTCTCTTCCAGTGCGGTATTCGCCGTGGTGGTTGCGCGTTTGGTATAGAGCTGCTGGACACCGAGGTAAGTGCCGAAGCGTTACCGTCCTCACTTACAGCTTCGGCTGGTTTTGACGTGGATGGTTCCAGGGCCGATGGCACGGTTGGGGTGTTGCCAGCCGGAGGACTAGCCACCGAAGGCTGTTCCGAGCGACGACGGGCAATGGCGTTCATCATCCGCATGTCTTTTCGTCGTTCTTCTATTGTTGCTCCTTCCAATGACTAGCCGTCCTGAGACTCATGTCGCGGATCACGCGACAAGGCATCCGTTTGCCTTCCCAGGTCGGTAGATGATTTCGAAACTGCCAAACTCTACGAGTTGTTCATTGCTCCACTGTTCAAATCGTAAGTTCTTCGGTGGTTTGGCAAATAATTGTTTGAGGAGCTTGTAGTCCGTCTCGACAACAAACTTGTGACCGTACTGAAGGTGCTGATTATAATAATTGTGGCAAAGTACCAAATACCATTTCTAACTCCAATTCATTTATTATGAATAAACACAAATATTATCATTACATAACAGAAATATCAACATAAACAAACACATCAAACATGCACTCGCACCAACCTAGTCTGCTGACCTTTTTGCAGAGACTAACTTAGTAAAATGCGGGCTGGCCAAAAGGGGTAATTCCCAAACTTTGCGCTTACGATATACCCATATGGTAGGGTGGCAGGATCAAAGTTTGCGTAATTTGCTACACGTGACAGGAGGCTTGTTTTAACTTGATTTTTTATGCACATACTGCGTGTCTGGTTTCAAAGAATCAATTATTTCCTGACCAGCCGTTAAATCTAAGAAAGCCGGTTTAGCACGATCTATTGATACTCGGTTTTCAACCCCGTTCTGTTCCAATGTAATGGTCTTCTCATCTCGGCGGAGAACCTTATGTGGGCCCGTATAACGTGGGTGGAGCGAATTACGAGGGGATGCGTCTTTGAGCCATACATATTTGCATGATCGCAAATCTTTCGGGACAAAGCATGGAGCATTGTGACTCCGCAAAGGAGCTGAAAAAAATTTTAACCCCGAAAAGAAAAGCTCGAGAAATTCGTGTGTAAACTCTTTATATTCAGGTGTATTTGCGGTAAAATAATAACCAGGTAAGTCTAATGTTTTGCCATATAAGACTTGCGCCGGACAAATGCCATCTTTATTGATTGCGCAACGAATTCCTAACAGAATAAGCGGTAAATGCTTTGTCCAGTGCAGTGAATCACACTTGGCACGCAATGCAGATTTCAAGACGCGATGAAATCGCTCGACAGTCCCGTTACAACTAGGATGATAGGCGGTCGTTCTTTTTCTTTGAATACCGAGTTGTCGCATGAGTTCGAACCAAATAGCGGATTCGAATTGCGCCCCTCTATCTGAAACTAAGATACGAGGTACTCCAAAACGAGTTACCCAAACTGTAATAAAAGCAGATACATTAGTAATAGTGGACATATCAGATATAGGAACGGCCTCTGGCCATCGTGTAAACCTATCAATGATAGTCAAAATATATGAACAACCACTTGAACGTGGGAGCGGGCCTACAATATCTATGTGAACTGTATCAAGCCTGGCAGATGTTGGTATGGTACCTATTGGGCTACGAGTATGACGCACTATCTTACTGCTTTGGCATTGTCTGCATGTCTTGCACCAGTATCTTACTTCCTTGTTCATGCTGTGCCAAATAAAACGTTGAGAAATTGTGCGTAATGTAGACCTATGGCCAGCGTGAGCTATGTTATGAACGTCCTCGAAAATAGTCCGTCGCATGGAGGCTGGAATATAAACTCTTAGAGAGGAAGTTGAAGCGTCACAAACTAAAATTTTATCGTTGACGATTACCTTTTCAAGCGGCAATGACGTTGATTCGAAAAACTGCTGCAACGCACGATCTTTTTGTTGAGCCTCCGCTATATCTTCGTCAAACGCAGAACCGATGGTCAAGCAAGAGGAACGTGACAGCGCATCAGCGACAACGTTGTCGTAGCCTGAAACGTGTTCAATATTACAATTATGTTCAGAAATGTATGAAAGCCAACGCGCTTGTTGGGTTCTTCATACCCAACGCGTGCGTCAGTGGCTTGTGATCCGTTCGGACTGTGAATTCAGCACCGAGCGACCAGTTGAAATGTTTGAGCGCAGCATATATCGCGAGAAGTTCTCTGTCAAATGTTGATTTTTTTTCGCTATCTGAAAGTTTACGAGAATAAAATGACAACGGTTGCCGTTGTCCATCAATAACTTGATTTAGAGCTGCACCAATTGCAATATTTGATGCGTCCGTTGTGATTTCAAGAGATGCATGCTCCACAGGAAAATATAATGAACGACTGTTATTTAATGCTTCTTTCAATTTAAAAAATGCTTGTTCTGCTACATTGTTCCAAATTACATTCTGATTTGACGTTTTTGCAACATTACGTGTCAAATCAGTGAGGGGGGCTGCAATTTCGGAAAATTTTGGAATAAATCGATGGTAAAACGCGGTCATTCCAATAAAACGTCTTAAACCTCGGATTGTATTAGGTTTTTCGTAAGCTAGAATGGTATTAACAGTCTCCGAGATAGGCTTAAACCCGTTAGGCGATACCTCAAAACCT
>JASANE010008494.1:0-18739 GCA_030248225.1 Trileptium ribeirensis
AAATGTTTCATTGCAATATCTCAGCATCACCCAAAATTTTAACAAGAGCCGAGCTAAGCTAATATAATATCCATCAATTATCGTAAGGTGTGATCATCAACTAGGCTTCACTCGCATAAAAGTCCAGCTCAGTAAAGGCAACGAAACCTGGAGAAGAGAAGCGATCAAAGATTTAAAATTCATGTTCCGCCCGCGACCTTCGTATCCGGAGATGAACTTCAAACGCATTCGAGAATATGAAATAACCCGAAGCATCAGTAGCAAAAGATTAGCCGCGTGGTAAACTCTCAAGTTTACATCTTGCTAAAGTATGTATATTTTTTCTTAAGTAATCTGCTTTAAGTATAACCGTTTTTGCATAGGTTATAAGGTTTTAATTTCTTATGTTCCGTAGAATAATATTTACTACATAATTTATAATTCTTGTTACTCAAACTTTATAGGCCGGACAGGCTGCATTTTGTTTGTTCAAGCCTCCTCTTGTTTTACTGTTTTGTTAAACAGTCATGACAACGAAGACCATCGTTCCTTGCGCTTCACATCGAGCTAAACAACATCATTTTAATGCATCTGGAGATGAAATACTTTAGCACTCGTTCCCAACTTCTGCGCATCTATCTCATGGTTTTCCCAACAAATACGAACATCGAAACTCATTATGTAAATGGTATTTTCTATTGTAGCTATGCTTACCGTGTCTTATCACATTAGCAAATTGTTTATTTTATCATTATCCATAAACCATTTGCTTGATGTTACTTGTGTTGGACAGAGTAAATATTGCTTAACATTTCACAAACTTAAGTTTTGAATAATTCATAAATATACGAAAGTATAGCGTTGTATTGTGAGCTTCACGAACCACAATAAATAAATCCATGAACTCGGTTTGGAAAAACCTGTGCGGCTTTGTAATATTTACATGTGCATTTTGTAGACGAATAGACTTTTCTTGATTGATACTTTACATCAGACCCTTCCTTGTGACGGTTAGATTAGACAATTTTTTACTTGTCCAAGACTGAATGACAATTTTATGATTTTTCCAATATCTTAAGCAGGACAGGATGGATAAGTATGTTTACTTACAGTTTCTAAACAGCAAACTTCTTTTGCGCATCTATTTTGATAGCAGTTATATGAGAAATTTTGTAAACATTTAAACTCTGGAACTGATATGGCTTTCAGTACTGCATATAGTATACATGTTTGTTTCCAAGATTAAAGATTATTGCACAATGGTCCAAAAACGTAACCAGCAGAAAGTTATTCTAAGTAATATAAGAAGAGTTGTAACATTTGACTTGAGCTGATAATGTCTTTGCTGAACAGCAAGGGCGCAGATACGATCTGAAAAGTGAGGGGACAGCTTCGCAGGACGGCTAGCTATAGACAAAATACATACAGGGTATTCCACATGTAAAGTTTCCCACTTAGAAACTACATAACTTTGTAATCAGTTCAAATAATTTTTTTAATCAACGAATTCAAATAATTTTTTTATCATGTTTTAGATCAATATCATACTTAATAATTATTAATACGATAACGGCGGAATATCACTTGCCGCTTAGTGACAGAATCCTTGTTATTCGATTACACTATAAATTTAACAATGCTGTTATGCCGACTCTCCTCCACCTTCCTGGCCAGCTATTAGATCATTGAATCCTACATTTGACAGTACCGGATCTGTGTCAGCTCTGCCAAGCTCTGTACGGCCTAAATTGGCGACTACTGAGGAGAACGTTGCGTGGGTTGAAGAGAAAATGTTGCAGTAGCAACAATAATCACTAAACGGCTATCGATTGACACTGGGCTATCAAAAACCACAAGTTACCGTATTGTCAAAAGTCTTGGACTAAAGCAGTTTATCCCACAGCTAGAGGATCAGTTGAGGACAGACGATTTTGATCGTAAAATTGAATTTGCAGAATCCTGGTTGAGCAACCTGTATGAGGTCTCAGAGCTCGCACATCGGGTTATTTGGTCGGACCAAAGCACTTTTGAATTGAACGGACACGTTAATCGTCAACAACTGTCGTTATTGGAGATATGAAAATCCTCACGAAACTATTGAGCATTTTAACAGCACGATACTAAAACCAGGGTTTAGGTCGGCATGCATTCTGAGGGAATATTCGGACCACTCTTCTTTGATGAGACTATGACTGAGACAATTATCTGAAGATGTTGAACCAACTATACCTGCCAGCTTTTATGCAGCTCCTCAATAGTGATGAATTCTTCTTTCAACAAGACGGTGGTCTGGCTCATTACGCAAAGCGCGTTCGAGAGTGGCTTGATGTAAACTTCGCTGATCTTTGGATCGGAAGACGTGACCGCTCGCCTGATTTGACACCGCCAGATTTCTTTCTCTGGGGCGTATTGAATTCTACAGCCGACTACCGAAGATAATTGAAGAAATTAAACACTATGTGGCTGACAAACTGACTATCATGGAGCCGGAGCTGCTCAAAAAATTGCCGATCTGTGTGTAATCGACTTGAGAAAATTATTCAACTGAATAGCTCGCAGTTGGTCTTGTAAAACAATCTGTAGATGTTTTGAAATTCGAAAAGATTTATATATAACTAGTCATCCAATAGTATATACACTGTCTTGTGTCCAAATAAATTTATTAATAATTCCAGATATGTTAGTAGAAATACATATATTTCGGAGAAACGTAACATAGCCCTCAGTTTTAATACATTGCAAAACTTAAAACATGACATTTTAAAGACATTGTAAAACCTTTATGTTCCAAGATTTAACACATTGTAAAAACTCCATATCTTTTTAACGCCGTGAAACAATCCTTATGGGGGTTATCGAAAGGTGTCCATTGTTCAAATAGCACACAAAACATCTGTTTATATACCTGTACTAATCAAAACCAAAAATCTCATGTCGAATATTTGGGCCTTTCATTGTGTCGCCTGATCCGTAGTGATAAAGTTAAGAAATTTATTGTCGGCGACCTCGGTACAACAATCAGGTGACACCCATATTTCTAGATGTACGTATATATAGGTTTAAAAATAAGAACTGGAGTTTACAAAGGCGCTGCATTCTATTCAAACGTGACGGGTCCTCTCAACAGTGAGGGCGGCGGCAGGGTAAATCTCAGGGAGTTTCGTTACGCCTGCCCGGTTTTTGTCGAAAATCAGAAGCAGCTCCCGCGCTTCCCTTTCTGCTCCCCAGGGTGTTTATTATCTTTTGCTGAGCCATCAAAGGCCACGACGTAAACATTACGCAGAAAAACATTATATTTACTTATTGTAAGCCGCTGTCTAAAATAGAATTCTTGTGTATCTCGTTTTTCTTCGAATAAAATAACGATCAATAAAAGCTGCCTTTTGCGGCAAAACAATATTATGTGTTGTAAATTTTTGAATTCCAGTTTCTGTCAAATCAACCTGTTGTGGCATTTGGGCACATCAACAGTTTCTTACTCAATAATATATTATCGTTGATAAGCTTTTATCTGTAATGGTTAAAAATTTTGAAGCTCTTCCGCTTTTTAGGGTTTAGATTGAAGTTTGAGATTAAATAGCTATTATATTAGTAAAATTTATATAAAATTGTACATCATTATTACTAATATATAATAATCAAGCTGTAATTGATTTGAGATTTGAGACGAATAGCCTAAAAGGAATAAGACTAGCTAATTTCGTGACAATGTTGCAACGTCCCATATGCTCTTAACACCCAAATTAATTGGTATATATCGTTAAATGTTTGACGCGCCCGGAATCGGGCACGGATTGCATGGTTGCAAACTGCGTACGCAAACCACTGAGCTATCTAATAGGTGTTGCACAGCTCTTCAAAGAGCTTTGCAAAGCGAGCTAATAACAAGACTGCTGCAAACAAACAGTTTGCGACAAACTCACTTAGTCAATCAATTGATTAATTTTTGATTAACACTTTAACGTTCGACCAAATTAGTGTATGTTGCAATGTTTTACTAACTGATGTCAGCTCCACAGATCTAAAATCAATTACTTTGATGAGAACTGGGTGTACAGACCACTGAGGCATCTGTGATCTGTTGCTCGTTTCTTTAAGATACCTCACAAGGTGAGCGAATAACAAAGCACGTGCAAGAATACGTCGCGTGACAAACCCCCTACACAACGCGTCGCAAAACGCACAGATACTAGTTGGTAGAGTTGGACATGAAAAGGTTAACAGAATAGTTTAAAGTGTTCGCTTGCATTATATGAGGCCGGTGGGTGTTAAAAAGTTAAGAATCTGCTACGTAATCGAAACTTGTATTAGTCTCCGGGACTATTCAGTGTTTCGCTGAGTATTCCTCCTGACACTTTGCTAACGATTGACGGAAAATGCAATTCTTGGAGCTTCCTACACAGTTTTGTTTAGTGATCTTTCAATCATCACTTATTGTTTTGATCGAGTATTTAAGTTTGTTGCATTGTTGCAGTATTTGCTGCTACACACAAACTTAGACAAGTTTTATATATTTTATCCGAATCCCCATCAGTTCATTAGTTTAACTCTAACCGATTTATGATAAAGTTTACGCCTGAGCATGTAGTGTTAAGAACGATTATCTGTTACAAAAATAGTTAATATATGACCCCTGGGAAATAATGTAAGATACCCGGTGCAACTTAAATTTGCATATACGTTTACCAGTCATATAACGTCGATAATAATAAAAAATTCAATCATCGGTTTACTGATTTTGGAAGACATATGTGCCCGAGTTGTGTTTATAGATTGATAAGGTCCAAATGATGTTCCTTCGCAAAACGCCGAAAGACCCTAATCAGTGCTTTCCTCCTACTACATTACCGGTCCAACATGGTATTTCTATCTAAAAAAGTAGAAAAACGTATGTAATCAAAACAGCTCGCTGTTCTTCGTTTGGTATTTTTTGTTTTTGTTAAGTTGTTTTATATGTTTAACTTGATACGTCTGTCATGCGTTGCCAGTTTTTCCAACGCCGTTTTTTATCTAAATACGGCGGTAAATAATTGCGCAATGTTGATATGATATATTGAGATGTTATATATTTACGTCCACATTTAGTCGTGTATTAGTTTCCTTGCTTTTACAAAGCAAATTTATGAAATTAAAGTCAGTCTACCAATGTTCCTTGCTGCTATTTCGCATATAAATAATAGTTTATTTCCTACATGAAATGAGGTGTTTCATGAGCATACAAACAGATACATGGCGTAGCTGTGAAATATTTAAAACATTTGCTGTATTTTAGTTTGCGGTAATTTTATATTTAATATGGTTGTATTTCGCTGCCATTGGCGCAAATCCAAAAAAAGTGGGGGGACAGTTACTGGCAAAAACGTGCGTTTATTAGCACTAAAAATTTTATCAGTCAAAAAAGTGGGGGGACGATTACTTAAGTGTCATAAAGTGGAGGGGATTTGCCCCGTCCCCCCTATAATTGCGCCTATGTTCGCGGCAGATGATGCATTTTATGCTGATTGTGTGATAATTCGGGACCCGGGTCAGCCGCTTGCGTGTCAACGAAGATCACTAAATTCCAGGTTTTACATAAGAAGCTTCTGCTTTTGCATTTCCCCCCGTGACACAACGAGGTGGACCGGGAATTTTTATTTCTTATTTAATAATTTCTCCTCAGTTACGATTGATGCAAACTATAACTCGATTGTCTTTACAACACAATTGAGAACAATTTGCAGTTATTATCGGAACATATCTCATATTTTATCCAATTATCGGCGAGTTGTTTTGGCTCCTAGTTAAATATAGAATTGTTATCCTATGTCACAAACACTTTTATACTACCTCAGTTCACATATGTACGAGTAGCAAAACTCGGCAGTTAGTATAGCGCGTCGGCCGGTAAATTCGCATGCCTACCCAGTTTCACCGGGTAGACCGGTGCACTGGCTGGGCGGCTAGGCCTGTACACCAACCCGACGGGTAGGCCGGAGTTCCTGCTGTGCGGGTATGCCAGTATACCGGCTGGGTGTGTAGGCCAGTATTTCGGCCGGGTCGGTTTTCGACCTGCCGGAATATAGAGCAGTATATCATATTGTGCTGTGACGGTTTCAATACGTACATTTTGAATTTGTAATGTGCTGTATATATAAATATATTATACGTTTTGTTTAAAGTTTACTATGGCAAAATATAACTTCTTTCAATTCATGTGTAATTATAAAACTTCTGATTTCTTGCTCCTGAAAGGCTCAGAAGAATATCTGATTTATTTCGTAAGCATTATAGGCCGCCAGGTAACTATGGCCGCTATAGGTGTCGTTCTAAAATCCAAGGTTTCTTTTGAAGCTAGTTGGCATGAATAAAGTATTTGTTATACTATATCAGAAACTGTAGCTCAAAGAACATTGAGGTTTTAAACTGGTAGATGATTGTATATAGAATAAGCATATTAATTGAAAACTAAAAATAAGCAAATAAAAATTTCGTTCATACTCAGCTCCGAAAAATTTAAATTTTTAAGAAAATAGGGCAAAAAAGATTTGCAAAAGTAATCTTGGAGAGGTCCGCAGCAGTATAAACTGACGGATACCATACTAGAAAATGGAAAACAATTGTAAATAAAACTGAGAAATAGAAAATGGGAAACGGGAAACATGAAATTAGAAAATGTTGTGAAGCCAAACGCTTGATAATCTCAAAAGTGTTGAGAAACGCAAAAGTTGTTTACCGAGATACTTGGGAAATATTAGGAAAATGGAAAATTGTTTTAATCAGGCAAGTGACAAAATGCGTAAAACAGGATACTCTGGTAATGCCTAATT
Source organism: Trileptium ribeirensis (assembly GCA_030248225.1). Classification (NCBI taxonomy): domain Eukaryota; kingdom Metazoa; phylum Nematoda; class Enoplea; order Enoplida; family Thoracostomopsidae; genus Trileptium; species Trileptium ribeirensis. Next base: position 6,786 of record JASANE010008494.1, read on the forward strand.
GGAAATGGGAATATTGTTAAACGAGGGTCCCAGGAAATGCGAAGATAGTAGAAAACGTGTAAACGTTGATAAACGGTAAACTTAGACGGTTAATACGTTCAGAACGTGTGTCCAGTAGTTAATTACCGTTCACCAGCCATTATGTTTACTTGGGCACAGTTTCATAGAGGTAAATGACTTTGGTAAACCAAAATTCAATGTGGCTTCATTTTCTGACAGAATCAACCAGTTAAATTCTTGGTCAACTATATAACCAGATGTACTTGATGTAGGCAATGTCAAATTTTCGTCGAATATTGTCCTGAATATTTATGTAGGTAGGTACTGTGTATAACAGTGGTTGGATTTAGTGGTCTCGAAACGTGAAAATAGCGCGTAAATTTTGACAACCATATATAATGATGTAATCGAATTAGTTTAACAAGCTGCCGCCTGAAATGGAGTGGTTATTCTCTTGTTACATCGCAGCAGCTGTTATTAACGTATATATATCCATATTTGATGGCACACAGTCTAGTCAAATTCAAAGTGAAAGTTCCAGTCACATAACAGCGAGAATTGATCAGATTTTAGTCAGCAAAGCAGTTATAACATCACTGTTTTCTTTCTTAAGATGACATACGGACTATAAATACCGCCAAATAACATATATACTACAAAAATTTTAGCTATACCTGACCGGTTCAGCCATTCCCCGACCATTTGTGACCTATATTTATGTTCGCCAAAATATGGATTATTAAACAATTGGTTACGCGAGCGAGTGGCTTCTGGTATTTGCTGGCAAATATCTAGCAGGGCTTTATTTATATATATGTATTTACCATAAATGAACATTTCTTCGACGCCGATATTTTATAAAAGACCACATTACAAAACGGTGTAAATGTTCCGGTGGTGGCACAGTATGTATAATGCTCAATTGTAATCGCAGTGGGTTTGCACGGAACTAACGCTTTATTTAGAATATTTTATATATATTTTCCTTCATTCGTGGTTAGCATAAGCATAAATATATTCGTCAATATTGTGTATATATTTGCTTTAGTTAGTACCTTAAAGTAGTTTATTGTCACAAGATTGATCTGTTATCATTGAAAACCAGGTATTACAGTCGGGTTGAATTAATGTCTTTACTCAAATTAATATGAAATAATTTATACATAAACCCGACTACAATGATCATCAATGTTGTGAATAATTTTCGGTAGTCATCATTTATATAGAAATTATTTTTTTCTCTGAACTATTAAAAGAACTAATTTTTATACAGTAAAATAGCCACATACTGAAACTATTTATTCAGCGATTTGTGATGCAGTGTCAGCTACAATGAAAAAATCAACAGGATGTCTCATAAGTAATTGTCAATGTTTGACTAACCATAGATATATATGTTTCCTGATTTGAATGTTCAGTGCAGAAACTATAGTTAGTTACAGGTTCTATATTATATGCACTTTCTTCGTTATTTGGGCTTAGCTTTCTTACTCATCTCAAAAGCGGTAATAACGTTTCATGTGGTTTTTTGGGCTTTATCCTAACCATACTATCGTTTACAACTATAATTTAGGTGTATTTAGCTGTACCTAATCCTGATCGAACCGCTTCGATTTAAAATAACTCTGCTATAGCACTCTTTTTACATGTGTTTCTCCAGCAGACTCGTTTCTTTATTAATCAATTCTTCCAGTTTTTCATAGTTTTCATACTATAACCTGAAATTTATATAACACATTTTAGCCATCCCTCCAACATAAATGAACAACAATTAAAGTTTTGTTCACGGTGAGAAACGTTTTACGACGTGCTTCTGTTATTTGTCTTAACTTCGGGTCCTCCGTTTAATTACATCAGCTATAGAACTTGTTGGTTATTAGCCATATATTCGTTCATCAGCGTTTTGATAACCGGATATCGGTCGTTACTACAGCGGTTGTGTTATGCCAACGTTATCAACCAGCCATATAGCAGACGTACGATATATTTGCTAATTTCAATCTCAATAGAGCACAGCCTTGCAGACTTAGCTGTAGCTCACCGTTGAGCGTCGGCCACAATGTTTATTACATCATTAGTTTAAATCTGTACAAGCCGCCCAGAACGCAACGTATCGGCGACTATTCCTGTAAGGTTAAATCGGTTGTTATCGTTGACTAGTCTTGGTCTCTGAGTTTTCAAAGCCGGATATTTGGGCCTGTGTGAAAAAATACGAAAAAGTGTGAGCGGGCGCTGTCTTGGCTCGATATTTATTATTAACGGATAATTTGACATATAGAACTGTAATTGTATTATTATTTTCATAATAAAGATAAGGAAGATCGGCTAAAACCGTTCAGGGCTGTCAACGATTTTGCCGGAACAGCTGTTGAGCAGTATTGTCCAACTATACACACTAGATTTGGAATTAATACATTCAACCCAACTGCTGAAACGCTCAGTTCGTGCCTTAAAAGTTTCGTTTAGTTAACTGACGTTATTTTCAAACTTCTTATTTTCAAACGCATGCATAGAAATATATTTGCGACGTTTGCATAATAATTGCTTCCAAAATTTGCTGAAAAGGAATAAACAGTAATAAATCTATATTTTCAACTACACAGGATAAAAACTTGACCGCAAATTTGGGCTACCGCTCTATTTCACCAGACATCCACTTTATGTTAATACTACTACATTTTATGCTATGTTACATAGAATGTTTTTATATTTTTGTATAAAATCACCGTTTACAACGGTTTACCATATGTATATAATAATTATTTTGCTCGACACTACAACAAATCCTGACTTGCACAATTCAAGTTTTATATTTATTAATTAGCTACATCATTTGTATTCATTCAAATGTAGGCCCATGTTTCTTGTAGGGGCAGGACGTTATATCGTTAGAGAAAAGAACAGCTTAGATCGGTGTTCGGGAGGCGAATTTAACGAACAACGTGGCAACTCGCATTCCGAATGTTTTTACGCTAACACATTTCGTTTTACTTGTACTTCGCAAACATTACATGTGATGTGCAGGTTTAAAACGCTGAACCGCAGAAATTTCGTTCGGTAATAAAATAAAAATTTTCCAGTTGAAATGTCAAACGGTCACAAATCGGTTACTTAATGTATTTGAAGTAATCGTTAATAGGGCAATATTTTGTTATGTAACGTTTTGGATGCGTCGCCGAAAACACCAATTTTATGTTACTCTTGTTGACTGATGGTTAGTACGCCGCACCAGGGATCGTCAATCGCTAATGATAGTAGGGGTGCACCATAAGTTTACTCGTGCAAAAATCTTTGTCAATGCAAATCCGGCAAATTTTTGTTCCCAAACAAACTTGTGTTGCGAAGGGAAATGAGTGATTTTCTACTGACTCGCAAATATCCTGGAACTCAAATATTTGCAAAAAAATAGAATGGTCAGCGGGGTCATCCTAAACTTAGTTGTGCATTAGTATTTCGAGGACGACAATGTCACATTTCACCGCTTCGAGAAAAAACCTTTGTTTTATTAATTCTTCAACACGCTGTAATTTTGTTTACACAAGATTTCCTATTGACGCAATGGAATCTATACCTATCTGTAGTATATTAGCAAAAGGACCATCTCACTTTTAGGGATCGTAGATCGTTATATGTTTAGAAACAAGAATATTTTAGTGCCCTACTAAGGTGGTTTGTGGGCGGAAGCCCAAAACATGGGCGTGGTAAATCGAGAATAGCGTAGCATGCATTCAACTTCCGCCCCTAAATGTTACATCATCCAGAAAAACATGTCTCACTGACAATATTTTAGATAGATACACTTTCTATTCAGATATTCAAAATACACACGTAATTTTTTTGGCATTTCCTCAGCGGAATACAAAAATGTTTTAATCGTGGATGAAATTTTCAAAAAATTTTATGTTTATTTTATAAATTCTTATTCTTCTCTTATTGCTAAACCTTGATGTCAGACACGCGTATCAAGAAAACTGATAAAGTTGTGTTAATTGAAGTAACCATTAACTTGTCTGTTGCAGCGCTTTGTCAATTTCGCTAGTTATGACCGGCGACTGTTTTACTAATGTGTGGCCTTTGTACTTACGACAGTATTGATATTCTGCTGGAGACGCGGTGTTTCCGTCGAAGCAATATCTTCGCAAAATCTTCGACAATACATTTATAGCTGCTTGCCCTCAAACGCGATATAAATGTATACTTAAATGTTTAATCATTTGATAATTTGACACAGAGTGTCGCTTGTCGAAAGCGTCAGTTAGGTAAGGTGCCCGCATATGGCGCAGTAAATGCACACTCGAAAGCCGCGCCTGTTACAATATCGCCAAGTCAAGGTTTCGCGATCAATGTTACAAAAAACTAATCTGCTATTGGCAAACTCGCTTAAGCCAGGTGCCAAATACAAAGAAGGGGTCTGTTATAAATTCAATGCTGTTTGACAAGCAGCGTTCCGCGATTGCGCTTGATAGTGCGAAAACTTCGTGGCGTACTTTTCTGACAAGATTTTGATCATCAGGTCCCGCTTCCCCCGACGACTCAATTTATCTACAGCTCACTAGCCATCGCATTCTCTCAACGACGTCTAACTGCAGTGGACGCAGATGAAGTGCGCCAACTGATAACATCAAACAATAGGAGATACTGCTCGTCGGATCCACTTCCACCGGACTTTATCAATCAATATATTGATGAGCTGTGCCCCCTAATCCCAGCTGTAATAAACGATTCTATTAGCAACAACGAGATGCCAGACCGAGAAAAAACATCGCAATCGTGGCACCTAAATTGAAAAAACCAGGCGCCGACTTCTACGACATTAATAATTTTCTGCCTCTAACCTGTCATTTCTCTCAAAGCTGATTGAGCGGGTTATTTTCGTCCAGCTCTCCAAGCATATTAACAATAAAGATCTCTTACCAATATACCAGCCTGCCTACTGGCAAGGCCATTCCACTGAAACCGCTCTTCTAAAAAATTGCACCGGCTTTCGGAATAACATGGACCAGGGTGGCACCGTTATTATGGTATCTCTGGATATCTGGTCAGCTTTTGATGCTGTATCGACCATAATATACTCATGCAACATGTGACATGAGCATATCACAGTCTTCTCTACAGTAATTCGCATCTTACCTTACCGGACGCCGTCACCTGATCCGCATTGAAAGTTCATGATCAATTACAAGGATCTGTCCTGTGGGGTTCCTCAACGTAGCGTGCTTAGACAACATCTGCTTAGCATATATACAGCGCTTGTCGTCGAGCTAATCGCGGTGGTGGGCTTTTGCGTACACTGCTACGCGGACGACATCCAAATTTAAAAAGACCTCGACCCTAAAGACTCAACCAAAGTCATAAGCACACGGCAACGCTTATTTGCAACTCTACGAAACTGGTTCCATGACAACAAACTCAAATTAAATAATTAAAGAACCGAACTATTATATATACTTCAGTCGCAAAGACAAGTCTTGTCTGCACATTGACAATGCCGTAATACAACTGTCGGACCATGTAAAGATCCTGGGTGTATTCCTTGACAGTCGCCTATGTTTCGACCGTCAGATAACTGCCCTGTGGCGTGGCTGCACCTAGCAACTTCGTGAAATTAGCCGAATGCGGCGGCGGTTTGGTGAGCAGACAGCAAAATGCGTTGTCTGAGCATTTGTTATGTCTCCATTAGACTACTGTAATGTCTTATATTGCAGGATATATATCCTCGTCTCATGTCGTTCCCCTGCGACGCCTGCTCCACAATACAGCCCGGCTAGTGTCACAAACGAACAGCCGCGAAAACATTACTCCGTTTCACAGACGATTCCACGGGCTGGCTATTGAAAAGCCGATACAGTACAAAATGCTCGTTATACTCTTCAGCGCCATCTCTACCGGCGCACCTTCGCATATTTCTGATATGGTCAAACTATCAGTGCTGCCATACCTAGCGGCTTGCCGCATACTCAACGTCGACCTTTTTCAAGTTCAACGCAGCAACAGTTTCAGCTCCGTTGCAGCACTTGCATGGGTAACCTGCAATCAAGCCTGTGTGATCCTAGCATTACAATTGCAACATTTAAATCTCGACTGAAACCTATTTATCGGAATAGACGACACAATTTGATATAAAATTAACCTGACTTGTATTACACCCTGTTATTCGTTTATGCGCCTTTGTAGTAATATTTTCAATGAAATTGGCGCATTATAAACCCGTTCGTATTCTTATTATTATTATAATCAAGAAGAGCTTGTCGAAAACTCTTCGAATGCATGCTTTCTATAATTTGTGCTTCAAATTTCATTGTCGTTGTGAAGTTTTGAACCAGTTCTCAATATAAAATCTTATTACATCATTATTTTGGCAGCTTGTAATGTCGTACCAAGTCAGAGGCACTGGGTTGCGTTTTTACAGCATTCACTCTTTCAGTGATTAAAGCACCTAAGTCGTAAAGCACTAAAAGGTGAATCGTATATAACATAGCCCATCACTCATTTCCTATTAATTCAGTCACGGTACCTTCACCGTTATAGTTATGTGCTTTGTTAGTCCAGCTCGATTAAATACGTAATGGCATTCGCTCAATTTACATGGGAGGCTGGATAGCGAAGTTCCACTGTCAATGCCGGTTTAATTTGTAGCATGCGAATCTAGCAATGAAATAACTACAATATCAGAAGTAACGTTGACGTAAACACTGACTTAACTTTTCTCAAATTCGAACTATGTAATTTCCGTTTGCGCCTTCAAATCCATAGTTATATGCCGGTATCGGTCACTGCTTCCTTCGAAATAACTATATTTTTCACAAACCCTTTCAGTATATTAAATTTGAATCTTCCACAAAAATATTTTCGTTTATTGCAATCGAGGCAATGAATATAGCAATGACGTCTGTTTCAAAATGACACAGCTGGCACAGTTGATTTATAAAAATTTAGATTCTGATGTTTGTGTTGATCAGTTTAGAAAAAACAGTGTTGGTAGCAATTTAGATTGTATAATATATATTTTTTGATATATCTATAAGAATGAAACCAGAAATTACGCACATCGAGAATATATCTTGAACATAATTTTAACTCTCAGGGCTTAGAATGACGGATTAATATAAATACATTCTTGACTTTCTGTGTAAGGTTCAGTAGAGACCTAATGTTGGAACGATTGGTTTAAATTTATGTATTTCAAGAACAAAAAATATCCGAGTTGCAATATATGATTTTCGTTTTTGAAATTCGGATTGAAAAATGAATAGTTTTATCTGTCAACAAATAATATTCATTTAATTGAAAATGTACAGATTTCGCACCAAAAAATCAGCAAGTTGAAAGCAAATGTTTCGTACGTTTTTCATAATTTTCCATTAATAATGAATTCTAGCCGTACAGTTGTTTCGCCTAAAAGCCTAAATGCAAGGTCATGTAACAATGTTATTCAAGTTATAAAGAGTGTCCCTTTTTGGGCATGGCAAATGCCACCGAAATATTTGTTCATCCAGGGATATAACAGAAGAGTCGATCTCTTCACAAAGCTTTCGCGATCAAATGACTAAAAATCTGTCCAAAGCTTTTCCAGGAGACCATTGCAACGAATCATAAGTAAAATGGCCATATCAAATGAAGCACCGTGTTTACAGATGCGCTAAATTATGCAACTCTAAACTTAAGTTTTTTTACAAACAGCAAAACGCAAACGGTTAAACGCAAATGGATTTTACTAATAGTTTCATTAATAACTTAAATCGTTGACCTTCATTTGGTTGTTGTGGCATGCAGTATTGTTACATGTACTTTCTTTTGATAAATCTGCAAGCCTATTAAATCAATAGTTCAAGAATACGACACTTCTAGTTATAACCAGCTAAACGCGTCAGATTTAACGAAATTCATTTCGCTTGTAAGTTCAGTGATTCTACGGTGGTAAACTGCAACATTTTTGTGGGGCTATAATATTATCGACACAAAATTTTTCCGGACCCACGATCATTTTGTAGTCGTTTTACCTTACTCCCACTCCACAGAACTTAAAAGGGTCAGGGCAAAATTGTAGGTTTGTCGACAATACCATGACGCTCCAAAATTTTGGCGTGTACCTTTCCTAGAACCAGTTGGGTACGGCAAACTGGATAGCGTCATACGCGGTGCATTTTATATGGTGATGGAAAAGAAGTATCATACTGGGATCAATAAGCCACTTTGAACGTTTGACCATGACAAATTTAACATATTCAATTAATGTATGGCTTTCGTTCATAGCGTCAAAATTCGCATAAGGTACTTTATCCAAAAGTATGCTGTCACAGGGTTAATGGTCGTATCGAATAAGTGACATGTTTAAGTCCAGTGGTACGACGGTTAACTGAAGTAATCATTTTTTTAATATCACGCGGAATACACCTGTATGTCTTGGATTACTAAAGCGTAATTAATCGTTAAAGATTCATTAAAATTGTATAATAACAAGGTTATACAAGGTCTCGTTTGTAAGCTAACCAGATTTTATAATGAATGTTTAATTGATTTGTGCGATTGTATTGCGAAAGATCTGAGTTAGCGTTTTTTACTTTAAACCTTTGATGCTCAATGGGTCAAATAATTGGACTAAAGTAATAGCTCGAACTGGCACCAATTCAGATTACCTTTGCTGTTGGCGTAAATCAACAGACCCTGTAACGATTCTAGAAGTAGCTCAGCAAAAGGTTCAATGATTAGTTAACCGTTCCCAAAGCCGCTTAAAAAAAGGTGAATTTCATCAGTATTAAAACATTGTTAGCGTGATAAGATGCACATAGTGGTCATTGACTGAGCAAATATATCCACAAAAAATATTGCAAATGTTACACAAATAGCATAGATGAAAAAAGTATGACACTTCCTCTGACTCGAATGTGAAACCCTCGAGTTGAAAGTGACGGGTGTTTTAGCTCTGATTTCTGGGCTCGAAGTCCAACTAAGGTTATTCGCGTTTAAAGTATCAAACCGATGTCCCACTCGAACTTAGGAGATGGGATATTATTTAAACCTGTAATATCTTCAACCAGCCACAATGTGAACAGTTGGATATATATAAATAGCAATGGCCACTACGCCAGTAACCTGCCACCCGGGCTTAAATTAGAGTCAGTTTTATGCACTCTCATCTCTATGTAGCTACGCCTTTTTAGCATCGACTAAACAGTGTATAAGTCGAGCAAACTTTAAACAGGTGCTACATACAAAACTTTCAGATCTTTGAAAATGTTAGAATCGAGAAAATAGACGTTTTATTGCCCGCGATAAATGCTGATTGATTACCGTAAATAGGGGTCCCAGTTTAGTACTATGACAAAATTAGGGGAAAAGAAAATTGGTCAACCTGGCATACGTATCTGCGTCAACTTTGAAAGATGTTTAATGCCGTATCTATGTCACCAATTATTTAATTTTTTGTCACAGATGGATTATAGAAGCTCAGACGCAATGAATACATACATAGTATCCAATTCAAAAACCCTCCTAATTGCTGAAAACAACACTGCAAAACGTTGGAACAAATTCTAAGTAATAATTAGATAAAAACAGAGCTCAAATTGAGTCAAAGTTTAACTTCAGCTAAGGGCAATAAAAGGACCGACTACTGAACCAAACCTTGACGAAAATTGAAAAATTGAGCTCATTTTTAACTCCAAGTTAAGGTTGAAAAAGAAACAACTCAATATTCAAAATGTGATTCAACGATTTGGCAGTGTACGTATTTTATGCCCAATGCACGTCGCTACGTATAAATACTGACATTATAACTGATACTTACTGTTAGAAGCTTTTACTGCCATTTGGAGTATTTGTCAATATGTACGTAAAAATTTCGCCTAGTCGAATAGCACAGTGACTATATATCCTAAGTCTTGCGGCGCGAGTTGGCCACGATTGATGAAAGCCAATTGGATCGCAGAGATTTATACTAACATCGGGCAGCTTGCGAAAATATCGTATTAAAAACAGCCCAAATGGTGCAAAACTTTTTTGTCACGCGATTAGTGGATATTGAGTTACCTGAATTACGTTATTTTGTTTGATGTGTTTATACGATAATTGTTATATCCATTATTCATGTCTGTAGATATCTCCATAGTCTTTACTTATTAAAATGACCAACATAGCTGTAAATTCCATATAATTTTTATAACATGGTACCGACTTTTTGTTTTTCTCGCCTAAGGCGACCGAACTACAAAATAGCAAAGATGTTTTGTAGGAGATATTGGGGATACGACTTTTGCGAGCCATCTTAACTACTTCTCGCAGGTTGTTTCATGTTTACATGTAAATCATTAGAAAGTGATACGAAGTTGAATAGGTGGATTTTTGTCTTTCTGGAGGTGATTGAGGAAGGTTTCCAGAGTTAATGGACCCGTTAAACGCGTAGTTTTACAGTACATCAGTATATTGATCAACAGCTAAGACACTGAAAAACATGCGGTGAGTTCAATTTAACTTCCATTAGTGGCAAATGTTAGGTGTAGGGATGCCGTAGGGTAACTAATACGCAACTTTTCTTTATAATTTTCCCTATTGATGTTTGATCTGATTGGTTTTTGATTATCGTTTATAATCCTGAAATTTTCCCTTGAGCCTTTATGGCCGCAGCCGGATTCAGGAAGAAGGGCAGGGGATAATCGTAGATGCTGTTGAGTCGGAAAGTTACAATTTTTAGGAAATTGCCCAGCACCGCCGATGAACATCTATACCAGTAGCAGAAGGTCCATTATGTTATATACATGTATATATAAAAAAATGTGGTGCTCATTACTTGTTAAAGCCAATTCTGACTATTAGGATAAATGTGAGTATACAAATTTTCAAAACACAAAAATGTATGTGGAATGCCAAATATAAAAAGCAAACTATCATACATAATAGTCAGACACAGATATAAAGAAAATTCAGCAGGTTGTTCATAATTTAAAATTTAATGCCCATTGTAGAAATAAGTATTTGATTCTGTTTATAGATCATTATTCATAAACTTAAATATAATTTTTTTGCTAATAAACTAAATTGGACTATAGAGTCACACCATTGATGCGTTGTGCTGTATTGTCAGTAGTTTAGCTTTTTTAAAACAACTTTAAGTTAAACACTAAAATAAACAATCCCCAGGATACATATAGATACATATAAATGAATGTGATTATTGGAATTTCTCATTAAAGAACTAAACCATAATAAACCATTATGTAAAATGTATAAATTTCTCTATAAAATCACCATTTCAGCAATTGACAGTGGATATAAATATAAAGAAAGGTTCATTAATATGGAATATCAACATAGTCAAAAACTTAATAGAAATACACAAATAAACAAATTAACATAATTAGACCTTTATTATTATCTAAAATTTATGCAAATACCAATGAATTATATTTACAATATTGGTCAATATAAACATACAATGTGATATTACTTCACTGAGAAAGCAAATACATGTGGTAAATTGTTATATATTAGTTCATCCATGTAAATTAACACAAACATATAATGTTAAAAAAGAAAACAACTCAAGACAGTAATTTAAAAAGTACAGCCATTAGTAGGGCTCATATGGTTAGTATAGCAACCTTAGCTTAAGCCAGACTAAGGCCTGAGCTTCATATATGGAGAAAGACAAGGGCATCTTTATAGTACAAACTAACCATATAGTAACATAACATTTTTTTATTTTCATTATTAGTGTCACTGGTGATAACTCAAAGTAAACTATTAACAGCAATAAATGGTACTCAAGCATAGAAAAATTAAATGATATCTCAATGAAACCAGACTAATGCTGAAATGATGACCTATCTCATACACTATCCAACATAGATGAAATGTAAGTAGAGTTTGAGATTGATACTAGCTTGGAACAACCCTAGAAAAAGTCTGGACCAAATATTCACAGTAGCCTTCCCAGAAGGCTTTTAACTTCAGTTAAA
>JASANE010008495.1:0-16285 GCA_030248225.1 Trileptium ribeirensis
TAATGTTGATCTACTTGGTTCAGTTCGTCCTGCTCTCGGTTATCGGGTTTGGCTAAAAGAAAAGACAATAGGGCTTTTTCAAAACCATATTATTGATTATCGATGGCTACATATATCAGAGGTAGCCTATTGGAAAAGATGGGTATATTCTGAGCCAGCTCCTCGATTAGAGTCGAACGGTATCAAAATTATCTCGGTATCGGGTTTGGCTAAAAGAAAAGACAATAGGGCTTTTTCAAAACCATATTATTGATTATCAGGCTAAATATCAAGGAGCCAGGAAAAAGGAAGAAGAAGCGAACATCAAATATCTATCGGGCAAAAGAAAAAAAGGCTTTTCAAAGCAAGCATCAGCAAATCAGGGAGGAAAAAGGAATCAGAAACACAAAACATCCAGAAAAACTCAAATCAAAAGGAGGAAAAGGGATAAAGCCGCTAGCGACCAAATTATCTCGGTATCGGGTTTGGCTAAAAGAAAAGACAATAGGCTTTTTCAAAACCATATTATTGATTATCGATGGCTACATATATCAGAGGTAGCCAAGTTTCGTCGGCTCAGAGGAAGCTATGTCCAGCGGGCTTAAATTTGTAAAACTATTAGAAACTTACTGTTTTCGACAGTTTCGCAAGCATTTTCTCTGATTTTTGACTCAAATTTTATCTAATTTGTGCGAGTTTACGCCAATTTTGCATATATACTTTGCCCACGCAGGTGTGGTGCATAGGGGGAGTTGCCGCCTGGGGTACATATGGGATGTGTCCCTTAGGGGATAGCGGTAATCCCCTGTGGCCATATACATACGTTGGGTTGTCGTACCCAAATTTTTCCAGCTAGGCAGACCCCCTCCTATTATTTTTTGATAGCGCGACGTGTATGTATAAACCACAGTCTGCTTTACCCGGCAATAAAACTGTTTTAACAACTGTTTGTTTATAGATTTACGTATATATTTATTATCGTATGTTTGGTTCAGCCAGTGTGTAATATTGATTATTCCTTCGTTTCTACATCTAAACTTCGTATATTTAATGTGTAGTAGTATTAATCTTTTTTTTTGTTTATGCTAACAGTGCCGCTAATGTTAGCTTCATTTTTTTGGGGTGAACTTTAATGATATCAAAGGGCAAAAGCCGTCTTAAATAATTGTATATACGTAGCTGGTTTTAGTGCTCGTCCTTTGTTGAAATCATTCTTCGAGCAAAGGCAGGATCTGGTTCTTTTCCATTACCCCCAGCCCAGCGTTTGCTCAAAAAATGGTCAGATTTGGGAAATTTTGGTACTTTTGTGATCCTCGAGACTTCGCTTGATCATTCCGACCACAAAATTGAATTTTAAAAAGTTTAAATTTTTTTTCCGTTTTTTGGGTCCCAAATAACACAAAAATAAAACCACATACCACAAACACAAAAATACCAAAATTTTTAAAATCTGACCATTTTTGAGCAAACGCTGGCTGGGGGGGGGTAATGGAAAAGAAAAGAGGATCTGTGGTTTTTGGGTCATGGCATGTTTTTCCGGATCTGTAACAGGCGGGTAGATGGGCGTCCAAAGGAAGTTTTGGCTCGCCGTTCGGAGGGTCGTCTCATATGAATCATCATCTAGTTAATATGGCTGTTTTTTCAATTTTTTGGGTCCCAAGGGTCCTAAATAACACAAAAATATATATATAATCACAAAAACGAAAATAATAAAATTTTTAAAATCTGGCCATTTTTTGGGCAAACGCGGTCTGGGAGGGGGGTTAATGGAAAAGAAAAGAGGATCTTTAGTTTTTGGGTCATGGCAAGTTTTTCCGGATCTGTAACAGGCTGGTAGATGGGCGTCGATAGAAAATTTTGGCTGGCCGTACATAAACCCCATTGGGAGGGTCGTCTCATATGAATCATCATCTAGTTAATATGGCTGTAACCGGACAATTCGTAGCTGGACAACTCGTAGCGCGAACAGCTCGTAGCGGGGAGAACTCGATTTTGAAAAGGCGTCAGCTACGAATTGTCCGGGACCCATAGTACTACTACTAAATAGTAGAAGTAGTTCAACCAAACTTGTTAGTATTAACAAAATGAGGAGTATATATATGAATAATAACGTGATTCCAGTACACAATTTCAACATGTAAAATATGCAGCGGTGTCTATTCAATAATAAAATTTAGCATGACAGAGATTGTAAGCGACACCACGCAAAAATCTTAGAAAGTCTTTCGGGGCTCCCCTAAATGTCGTTCTCTGTCCCATTTTGCAATGACATATTGAATATTTTCGTCAAGCCGTTGATACTTTGGCGCTGGCGGTTGGTATCCGGCTTTCAGACGTATATATATAATTCTATCGGCACTTCCGATATGTTCGTTTTTAGAACATTTAAAAGAACGTCATATCGAGATGGCGGATGCAAATTTACGATGCTAAGGATCCACACTGTTATTTGTTCAGTGGTAGATCGTTTACAATACGATCATGGTAGTTCCATGGTTCCTTTAGGAAAAGACCAGCCCGACCTGGTTTCCAACATTTCGACCAATAAAGGTTCCTTCCAGTTTGGCGACATCAATGGCCTCCAATGGAAATTTGGTCATAATTTCATTGACTCCCTGTTGTACATCGCCAACTGATGAGCGAATAACGCTCCGAGCGAACGAACACGAATTGCAAACTCGGGATCCGTTTGAATCTGTAGCACATGTGGGATTTCGAAATTGGGTATTCTCCTTGAGGACCCTGTCAGCCAGCCCATGTAATAGTGAGGGTAACTTGACTCGAGTATATTGTGGGAAAAGGTTAGTATATATATCTTAAATATTGAATGAAAGGGCAAAAATTTGATGTTCGCCAAGGCTTGGCTTAGGCTTAGTTTTAGAGCCGAGGAACGACTTTTTCATGAATCAGTCGAACAGTTTATTAAGAAAGGGGGTTGCTCTGAAGTTAAAGCCGTCATGACGAGCCCGAAACTGAGGCAATGGCTTACCAATGCTTGCTACGGGTAAAACATGAAACAATGCATATGCAATAACAATTTGATTTAATAAAAAAGTAGAATATATACATAATTCTCGCGCAGTTTATATTTTTAATATTTTAATAAAGTCTAAACCGAAAGGAAGCAAAATATTAGCTTACATTTGAGTCATAGGTTTCATTTTAAGGAAATTTATTGTCAATGCTTGAGTTTTTAAGAACATTTTTCTAAATAATTATTTTTGTAATTTGAGGCTTTGGCAGAGACGCATGTAGGTATATAGTATGTTTGTTCTACTGGTTTAAAATATGTGACTGAAATTTGTAGTCCACCTTCATGGTGTGAGCTATCTGTTTCCTTAACTTTCTTTTATTACTGGCGACGAACCAATGTGCAAAGATAAGGTTATAAGGATTACCTCTCGTGGTCCCAGATCGTGATCATAGTATTATTATTATTCGAAAAAACAATTATGGGTCACACTGTCTATTTCTTGATAAAGATATTTAAATGTTGTTGCCAGATCATTTATTAGGGTTTAGTCAAGGCGGGCGGCCAGGACATGGTCTACTAGGGGCCAAGGCTTGTCATCTTCCACAAGTTGTTCTAGCTATGTATTAATCAGTGGTTCAGCTGTGGTTCAATTGAGTCTACGAGTGTTAGCGATATTTAGTGTCACCACCGCTTGTTGTTCTTCGGCTTGAAGTAAGCACCAACTGGGCAATGCCATTGGGTTAGAACGGGTTTTGGTTGAGTGGTGTGTGGGTCTACAACAACTAATGTGTTAAAACAGCTTGTTGTCTCTATGAAATAGTCAACGAAATTCGTTATGGTTTAAGAGTTTGCTTATTTTTGAACAGTTTTTTGATCGTCCTTATTTTTATTTTTGTTGTTCTTTATTGTATCACTGTCGCCGATACGATAGTTATTGATTGATTAATTGATTGATTGATTCCTTCAGTTTGATTCGATGGCCCTTTAATAATAAATACAATGAAGCTTATTTTTGTTAGAAGCGTTTCAAATGTTTCGCTGTTCCCACAATGTTTAATGTAATATCCATTATATATATAGTATAGTATAATTATGTTTATATATATATATAATGTTTGTGAATTCATTTAATCCAATGAAACTGATTAATAACATACGGTCGGACCACATTATAATATACATAATAATTAATACATTATAATATAATATTATGTATAATATAATATAATATTGTATAATATAATATTGTATAATATAATATTGTATATATAATATAATAGTGTAAATATAATATTGTATAATATAATATTATAATTATACATTATAATATATATATAAGGCGTTCATTGTAACCCGTCGCCTGGGGCAACAATGAACACCGAGATTTTCAAAAAAAAAATCGCCCACCGATCGTCGGGCAGTAAACTGAAGCAGGCTCAATACACAGCACCACTAGCTATCAACTTAATGTCAACATGCGTGTTCAAGTCTATACATTGGAGCAACCACAGTGACGGTTCAAATTATTCAGCTGTTCAATAGTTACCCCATCTGAGCGTATTTTATTTATATATTATGTATATAAATAGTTGGAAGCTAAGGTTTTAGAATTTTTAAGCGCTGATTTTGAAAAAAAATTAAGGGTCTTTTACTTTAAGCCCCCATTCCCAGGTCGAATTTGGTCAATTTTGAAGATGACGTGATAATTTTGGCACCATTCCATTCAGCTTGACGAGCTAGGTTAGAATATGCCCGGTTCGGCCACTTTTATGACATTTTTTTTCTATTTTTGGTTTCCCAATGATCAATTTTTTTTCAAAATTTTAAAAGACAAATTTTATGCCCAGAATTTCGAAAAATTGTTTTTCTCTATAAATGTATAATTTAATTTTCTATATATAATTCGAGCCGCGTTGACGAACTTAGTCGGCTGATGCAAAATCAACTGAATCAGTTCATGGATCAGTTGAATCAGTTCAGAAAGACTTAGGCTTAGTCAAAATTTAGTCTAAGCCTAAGTCGTTAACCCTTGAACAGATTCAACCATGAGCAGACCCGGCTCGTTCATGCTGTTCGAAAAGTACATAAAATTATACATTTATCGAGAAAAATATTTTCGAAAATTTTGGCTACCATTGGGAAACAAAAAACCGAAAAAAGATTTTGTCATAAAAAATGGCCGAAATGAATATATTTTAAACCAGCGCTTCGGGCTGAGTCGAACGGTACCAGTCGCGGTATCTTCAAAATTGATTAAATTTAGGAACCTGAGTAGTCAACACTTACCAGAACAACCATTTAGATATTCGACAGGTTTCCGTCGCATCTCGAAGTATCTGTGACATTTACAGTATATAATTAGTAAGGTTTTACATGCTTTTAAGGTTGATGTTGTAACTTAGTAAGGTTTTACTCGCTTTTAAGGTTGATGTCGTAACTTAGTAAGGTTTTACTCGCTTAATGTTAATGTCGTAACTTAGTAAGGTTTTACATGTTTTTAAGGTTGATGTCGTAACTTAGTAAGGTTTTACTCGCTTTTAAGGTTGATATCGTAACTTAGTAAGGTTTTACTCGCTTTTAAGGTTGATGTCGTAACTTAGTAAGGTTTTACTCGCTTTTAAGGTTGATGTCGTAACTTAGTAAGGTTTTACTCGCTTTTAAGGTTGATGTCGTAACTTAGTAAGGTTTTACTCGCTTTTAAGGTTGATATCGTAACTTAGTAAGGTTTTACTCGCTTTTAAGGTTGATGTCGTAACTTAGTAAGGTTTTACTCGCGTTTAAGGTTGATGTCGTAACTTAGTAAGGTTTTACTCGCGTTTAAGGTTGATGTCGTAACTTAGTAAGGTTTTACTCGCTTTTAAGGTTGATGTCGTAACTTAGTAAGGTTTTACTCGCTTTTAAGGTTGATGTCGTAACTTGGTGTATTCCGTTTTATAATTGTTTTATAATAAGGTATTTCTAATGTTTTGTCATTCACATTGGGAAGTTATGCAGTACGTTTGGTTCTAAACTTATGATTTCATATATATATATATGTACCGTAAGTAACTGTATATGGTGCCGTTCAGTCTATAAAAGGCGCTAAATCTGTACACTGATCGGTCACACTGATTATTGTGTATTGATTTGCCACAGTTCCGATATATACGTGTATAATTAATTATATAACTCAGCATTTCAGAACAAATAAACTATATATATATATAATTATATTAATAATAACAATAATTGTAATAATAGTTGTAATTATTTGTATATTATATAAAGTGTTGTCACGGCTTCAATTTTGGCATTATACGTACGCCGTGGTCTTTACCATTTACTAACTAATTGCAAGGATTTTGTTTCGTGCCAGGATTGTTCGTTTCACACAATCCTTGGAACCTCCTAAGCGTCATTCGTATCCCAGCCGATATTCAAATCTCCGTTTTGGAACCAACAACAGTCGGTGATCGATTTTGATCCGGCAGGCAGGGCTCAAAAGCTGTGGAACGATCCTTTATTGCAGGAGCGGAGCGGTGGGCACGGTCTGGATAATTCGGTTCCGCTGAGGGAATTGAGAAGAAGAAGCCTTGTTGGATTTTCTTTGTAGATTTATGTTGCTGGTGTCGAATACGGAGGGCATTATTAATTATTATTTTTGTTCATAAAGAGCTTGTTGAGTTCACAATAAAGCAACTGCAACAACAACAACAACAATTATTATTATTATTGCTATTATTGTTTACTGCTATAATAATACGTGATGAAATTAGTGTTGTTAATATTATTGTTATATTCACGTTTTCGACCTCGTTACTATGAAAACTGGTCCGGTTTTTGTGCCCACGGCCGATCGTGGCCGTAGTCAAAGGCCGCCGCTGGGCCTCGTGGGCCATTGATCCATTGGCCCCACTTGTTCATACAGTATCGACGACCATCGCCAAGGTATCGGTAGTCGGCGGTGCTCGTCAGTTATCGACAATAATAATAATTATAGCGGTCTCGCCTAGCGTATGTCGGTAAAGGTCGAGCCGTGATGGCACAGTTATTGAAAATTTTCCAACGTAAAACACGGCAACAACGAGCGGATCCGGGTGAACCGGGCCAAGGCTATGACGGCAACGAGGTGCTGGGTGCCTGCGGTAGCGGTCCGGGCCGATCAGGGCTGCGCGGGTCGTCCGGCGGGCAATGGGGTTCGCAGAACAAGCGGCATGCTCCGACAAATGACCGAAGTGGCCGACGACAACAACAACAAGCCAGCAGCATACGGACGTTAGTGGTTTTCGGATTTTGTTTTGTTTAAGCTTTTTTTACAGTTTATATAAATTACTAACATTCGACTGCTAGTGTCCTTTTAATGGAATCAGGTTTAGCGGTTTGAGCAAGTCCTGGTGGGTTCGATCCTTGTAGTCATCCAGGTTTTCAATTTGGGCATAGGTATCTATCAGGGAGTAATCGAAATTAGCCGGAACTGCGAGTTTTAGCTGAAAATGGAACCAGGTCTTAGCAATAAGGTAAAAATACAAGGAAGTATGTTTGTTGGTGGTGGACGACGTATACCTAGGGTTGTTTCACCGATCATTACCCTTCTGGGCTATAAATACTAAATATCTGTGAAAATTGTCATATTAGGGAATTTTTCAATTAGTCGCACGTTCGTCGGGTCTTTTTGGTTAGACCCCAGTCAGTTTGGTCAGTTTTGAAGATACAGCGATAGCACCATTCGACTCAGCTTGAAGAAAATATTGGGCCATTTCGGCATTTCTATTACAATTTTTTTCGATGTTTCTTTTCCAACTGGTACGCTTGATACCCAAATTTTACGAGAAAAAATGTTTCTTGATAAATGCATAATTATATATATATCGTTCGAACGGCAATGATGAGACGAGTCGAATGGTGGTAAACTCGGCTCACGGGTTAACGGCTTAAGCTTATCCTTAGGCATAAATGGAAATAATTCCTCAACCCATGAATCGATTGTGCTCATCATTGCGGTACGAATAATATATAAAATTATACATTTATCGAGAAATTTTTTTTGAAAATTTGAGGTACCGCAGGGAGTTCGCCGCCTATCAAAGTTTTAGGGACAATTGGGTTTAATGCCCAGTTTTTTTGCTTTCCATAAGAAAACTACCTAGTTGCTATAACAAATGGACATTTTTTCTGAATCTTGTAATTAGACTAAATTACATTAAAGACAAGCCTAAAATTTTGCATTTAATCTCGATGACAATTTGGCAATTCTTTGCTCAAGCGATTTATTCAGTAGTATAAAAATGATGAATTCTGAAACTTTTTAGATTTGAAGAAACATTTGCATCAATCAGTGTTGCTCTCATTTACTGCCATGTGAAGAATCCGGCGTCCTCTTTTTCCGGAAAAAGGAGGCCCGGTTCTGGTTCATGCCCTTGGCAAAATTTTCAACCAAGGCAGATGCGTAGTACAGGTATACGTGATAGTCCTAGTCTTGGTATTAATGGTAGTCCCAGCGCAGGTCCGTGTATATCCATTTATATATAGTCCCTGCGCTTGCCCGGGTATCTATTTATAGTCCCAGCGCTGCTCCGGTATTCATTTATAGTCCCAGTTCTGGTATCGGCCGGCTATCCATTTATTTATAGTGGCAGCGCTGGTCCGGGTATCAATTGATAGTCCCAATTTTAGCTTGTCTAATGGCTCCCGGCGAGAATCGATCGGTTTTGCATGACAGCCTTTGTGTTTACCATCTCGGCCAGCAGCAGCCAGACAAACCGTTAGGTGAACATAGGTATATATATACGTCGAGATAGATAATGGCTCGCTCAGATTTGTTTAGTATCAGAAGTGTTGATTATGCGGCAATTCGCATATTCGAAATTTTCATAATGACGCCTTCCTCATACTATCAAGAGTATTTATACTTCATAAGGCAAATTTTGGTCGAATTTTGTTGTAGGTCTACCGTAATTCCTTAAAAATGGGATCTCTTATTGATGCCATCTATCGTCGTACTTGTGTAGTATAGAATCTGTTTTGTATGGTTGTGACGTCATATTTTTGGCACACGTGGGTTGGCTTGGTTTCAGACATCTTAAAGGCTCTTAATATTGTCTTGTGTCTGTTTCATAAACAGATTTGTAGGGTTTTTTGGGATCGGTCGTGCGATGACTACATTGTTCTTGTCGCTTTGTGCAGTAATCCTTTGCGTAGCTTTGTAGTTCCTGTTGATATAATAGTGTAACAGCAAAATCATGCAATATAATGTATATATATATATATATATATATATATATATATATATATATATATATATTTATATATGTATATGTTGTTCTTCTAAGTCTGTAGACATAGATTATATCAGAGGATTTCAAAGCTAAGCGGATTTGGAGGCTAACAGACACAAGTGCAAACCAGTTTAATAACGAGATTAACGAAACTGTATATATATCATGTTTGAAATAACATGCGTTTTTTGTGAATATATATTAATATATAATACGTGCTTATAGGAGGGAATAAGGGGATTATCCCTTTGAGGCGTCGAAGCCCATTGCACCTCGGCGCCACGATGATGCCTCCCTGCGTCACTGCTGCCGAATCCGTAGGCGCTGCGCCTTCTCCCTCGATGTGGATCCCTCGTTTGGAGGCCGAAGACCCTAGGACCCATCAATTCATCTGGGATCTCAGACCTTGAACATATATGACACATATGTATATATGGATTTTATTTTTGTACCGCCCAGTCGCGTGTATGCATAGACACAAACAACATACACATTGGGTGTGGGGCCCAGCACTACCTGTGGGTCAGTCAACCAGGAGTCCCATAAATCCGGATCCAGTTTTTGCGTGTTGACGTTTAAATTTGAGTGATTGTAAACCTTAAGTGCTCAAAGTACATCAGCTCAGGGTTCGTTCAGTTTAACCTCATAATTTTCCCATTTTACCTTAAAATTGTTGTAATTTTGCGTGGTGGCAAGTGCGTAGCTTCAGGTGGAAGCCGAGTCCGGCCAGTTGGGGTAACCTTTCTATGAACTTGAACAATTTCTTCATCCAATATCAGTCAGCCATACTATAGACTTTTTGCGTTGAGAGTCGACGCTTTAAACTTTATTAAGGTAGTATATACCTGTATTGACTTGAGTACACAATGTAGACCCACGGGAATATTGACCCAGCTAAGTGAACCATTGACCCGTCAGATCTAAAACGCCGGGAGTGAGTGTTGTACTGGAATAATTCATTTTATATTATTTTCCTTTGTTCCTTTGTTAACTGTATGTATAGCACAGATGTGATAGCCCCCCTTATGGTTTGGAAATTGGCAAAATAGGATCGAAAGTGGCAAAAAATCAAGGGAAATTTTGAATTTCTACACGTTTCAGAAATTTACATCCCCCGCCCCCCCCCCCGAAGACCATCCACTACCCAACCTAACTCGATAGCCCTTCGACACCTATATAATGTATATATATTGCTTGCATTGATTGATTGATTTATTGATATATTTATTGATTGATTGATTTATTGATATATTTATTGATTGATTTATGTTTGTTTTTTATTTTAGCTACAAACCGCCTTCGTTCTCGAACAACAATCTTCGCCTGATCGTATTTGTGTCGGATAAGAAGCTGATCTTCGATTCGGCAACGGTCAAGCCGAGACGGTCGTCGGAGGTGAGTAATTTTGGGTCAGGGCCACGATTCGGCTTACCTTCCGATTCCGTGGGTGATGAGCGGGTCCCAAACTCCTACTCGTCTGTTTTAGATGGGCTCAGTAACCAGGATTGTCGCCTGCCAACACTGCAAATTATAATGTTGCTGATGATTGCGCTTTTGCGGATGGGTTGATTATTGATGGGTATGCATTGACCCATACATCCGGGTTTATAAATTCGAATCCCATTTGTATTTTACATCCATCTTAGAAGACATAAAAATTGGAAGTGACCAAGTGAGGAAATTATATTGCGGTTTCTTGATTTATTGATCTTCATATTATGAGTAAAGTGAATATCCGTTGACCACATTTTCAAATTCATACTGTGCCTGGCGTTAGCGTAGAAAAATGGCGGGTTTGTTTTGGTAACTTTAGTTTTTTTGTTTAAGTGCCTTTCTATATATACACCAGGAGCGCAGTATGCTTTTAAAACTGGGGGCGGATGGTAGGCGCTACGCCAATATTGCGGCGGCCGCCTCATGGTCGCCTCTTTTTCTCGAAAAGTGAGGGGGTCGTCCCCCCGACACCCCGGGTGGGGCTTCGCCCCTCTTCTGTACTAACAAAATAATAATTAGCTGGTGGTGCTAACTGATGTCATTGGCTGACGACGACCCAGTTCCCTATTTTCAATCGTCAAACTGAATTAAAGACAAAGTGTCAGAACATAATGATCGATTTGGAGATCATTTAGATATATAATGAAGGCCGATGATAAGTCAAGCCATCGATAAGTCAACATTACCATCGCCGTCAGTCCGGACAACCAAGATACCCATGCCCATGCAGTGAATACATTTTAGCTCCCAAAATTGTGTGTAGCCAATGTCGGATCTGTGAAGTTGCAGCATAGCAGGAAGCGCCAACATCGCTTCAAAACAGAGCTGGATTTTGTGTTCCCAAATCGCTCTCATTATCAGACAGATGGACGGCTGGCCTACCTATCGTTGTTCGGAGGTGATGACGCGAAGAGCTTCCCTTGTCATCAAATAGAAGCTGTGAGAGATGATATTTAAATGATTTTGTGTTCCCAAATCGCTCTCATTATCAGACAGATGGACGGCTGGCCTACCTATCGTTGTTCGGAGGTGATGACGCGAAGAGCTTCCCTTGTCATCAAATAGAAGCTGTGAGGGATGATATTTAAATGATTTTGTGTTCCCAAATCGCTCTCATTATCAGACAGATGGACGGCTGGCCTACCTATCGTTGTTCGGAGGTGATGACGCGAAGAGCTTCCCTTGTCATCAAATAGCAGCTGTGAGAGATGGTATTTAAACGATTTTGTGTTCCCAAATCGCTCTCATTATCAGACAGATGGACGGCTGGCCTACATATCGTTGTTCGGAGGTGATGACGCGAAGAGCTTCCCTTGTCATCAATTAGCAGCTGTGAGAGATGATATTTAAATGATTTTGTGTTCCCAAATCGCTCTCATTATCAGACAGATGGACGGCTGGCCTACCTATCGTTGTTCGGAGGTGATGACGCGAAGAGCTTCCCTTGTCATCAAATAGAAGCTGTGAGGGATGATATTTAAATGATTTTGTGTTCCCAGATCGCTTTCATTATCAGACAGATGGACGGCTGGCCTACCTATCGTTGTTCGGAGGTGATGACGCGAAGAGCTTCCCTTGTCATCAAATAGAAGCTGTGAGAGATGATATTTAAATGATTTTGTGTTCCCAAATCGCTCTCATTATCAGACAGATGGACGGCTGGCCTACCTATCGTTGTTCGGAGGTGATGACGCGAAGAGCTTCCCTTGTCATCAAATAGAAGCTGTGAGGGATGATATTTAAATGATTTTGTGTTCCCAAATCGCTCTCATTATCAGACAGATGGACGGCTGGCCTACCTATCGTTGTTCGGAGGTGATGACGCGAAGAGCTTCCCTTGTCATCAAATAGCAGCTGTGAGAGATGATATTTAAATGATTTTGTGTTCCCAAATCGCTCTCATTATCAGACAGATGGACGGCTGGCCTACATATCGTTGTTCGGAGGTGATGACGCGAAGAGCTTCCCTTGTCATCAAATAGCAGCTGTGAGAGATGATATTTAAATGATTTTGTGTTCCCAAATCGCTCTCATTTCACAGAGGACGCCGCCCCCCCCGCCCCGAGGAACGGGGAGGGCCTCCTCCCCAAGGAGGGGGGAAAAACAAATCCCAATCGCTCTCATTATCAGACAGATGGACGGCCACCATCGGCGGAGGGAGACGCGAAGGCTCCCCCAGCAGTTTGAAATGCTGGCCTACTCATTATCAGACCCCCTTGTTCGGAGGTGATGACGCGAAGAGCTTCCCTTGTCATCAAATAGAAGCTGTGAGAGATGATATTTAAATGATTTTGTGTTCCCAAATCGCTCTCATTATCAGACAGATGGACGGCTGGCCTACATATCGTTGTTCGGAGGTGATGACGCGAAGAGCTTTCCTTGTCATCAAATAGCAGCTGTGAGAGATGATATTTACATGATTTTGTGTTCCAAAATCGCTCTCATTATCAGACAGATGGACGGCTGGCCTACCTATCGTTGTTCGGAGGTGATGACGCGAAGAGCTTCCCTTGTCATCAAATAGCAGCTGTGAGAGATGATATTTAAATGATTTTGTGTTCCCAAATCGCTCTCATTATCAGACAGATGGACGGCTGGCCTACATATCGTTGTTCGGAGGTGATGACGCGAAGAGCTTTCCTTGTCATCAAATAGCAGCTGTGAGAGATGATATTTAAATGATTTTGTGTTCCCATATCGCTCTCATTATCAGACAGATGGACGGCTGGCCTACCTATCGTTGTTCGGAGGTGATGACGCGAAGAGCTTCCCTTGTCATCAAATAGCAGCTGTGAGAGATGATATTTAAATGATTTTGTGTTCCCAAATCGCTCTCATTATCAGACAGAGGGACGGCTGGCCTACCTATCGTTTTCGGAGGAACGCGAAGAGCTTTCGCATCAAAAGCAGCGGAGAGAGATATTTACATGATTGTCTGCTTGGGTGCGGCCCCCCTTCGGAGGTGATGACGCGAAGAGCTTTCCTTGTCATCAAATAGCAGCTGTGAGAGATGATATTTAAATGATTTTGTGTTCCCAAATCGCTCTCATTATCAGACAGATGGACGGCTGGCCTACATATCGTTGTTCGGAGGTGATGACGCGAAGAGCTTTCCTTGTCATCAAATAGCAGTGTGGAGTAATATTAAATGATTTTGTGTTCCCATATCGCTCTCATTATCAGACAGAGGACGGCGCCCTCGGCGGAGGGAGACGCGAAGAGCTCCCATCGAGAAGCTGTGAGAGATGATATTTAAATGATTTTGTGTTCCCAAATCGCTCTCATTATCAGACAGATGGACGGCTGGCCTACCTATCGTTGTTCGGAGGTGATGACGCGAAGAGCTTTCCTTGTCATCAAATAGCAGCTGTGAGAGATGATATTTAAATGATTTTGTGTTCCAAAATCGCTCTCATTATCAGACAGATGGACGGCTGGCCTACCTATCGTTGTTCGGAGGTGATGACGCGAAGAGCTTCCCTTGTCATCAAATAGCAGCTGTGAGAGATGATATTTAAATGATTTTGTGTTCCCAAATCGCTCTCATTATCAGACAGATGGACGGCTGGCCTACCTATCGTTGTTCGGAGGTGATGATGACGCGAAGAGCTTCCCTTGTCATCAAATAGCAGCTGTGAGAGATGATATTTAAATGATTTTGTGTTCCCAAATCGCTCTCATTATCAGACAGATGGACGGCTGGCCTACCTATCGTTGTTCGGAGGTGATGACGCGAAGAGCTTCCCTTGTCATCAAATAGAAGCTGTGAGAGATGATATTTAAATGATTTTGTGTTCCCAAATCGCTCTCATTATCAGACAGATGGACGGCTGGCCTACCTATCGTTGTTCGGAGGTGATGACGCGAAGAGCTTCCCTTGTCATCAAATAGCAGCTGTGAGAGATGATATTTAATTGATCCCTTTGTGTTCCCAAATCGCTCTCATTATCAGACAGATGGACGGCTGGCCTACCTATCGTTGTTCGGAGGTGATGACGCGAAGAGCTTCCCTTGTCATCAAATAGCAGCTGTGAGAGATGATATTTAAATGATTTTGTGTTCCCAAATCGCTCTCATTATCAGACAGATGGACGGCTGGCCTACCTATCGTTGTTCGGAGGTGATGACGCGAAGAGCTTCCCTTGTCATCAAATAGCAGCTGTGAGAGATGATATTTACATGATTTTGTGTTCCAAAATCGCTCTCATTATCAGACAGATGGACGGCTGGCCTACCAGGAGAGCTATCGTTGTTCGGAGGTGATGACGCGAAGAGCTTCCCTTGGCCCCCCCCTCATCAAATAGCAGCTGTGAGAGATGATATTTAAATGATTTTGTGTTCCCAAATCGCTCTCATTATCAGACAGATGGACGGCTGGCCTACCTATCGTTGTTCGGAGGTGATGACGCGAAGAGCTTCCCTTGTCATCAAATAGCAGCTGTGAGAGATGATATTTAAATGATTTTGTGTTCCCAAATCGCTCTCATTATCAGACAGATGGACGGCTGGCCTACCTATCGTTGTTCGGAGGTGATGACGCGAAGAGCTTCCCTTGTCATCAAATAGCAGCTGTGAGAGATGATATTTAAATGATTTTGTGTTCCCAAATCGCTCTCATTATCAGACAGATGGACGGCTGGCCTACCTATCGTTGTTCGGAGGTGATGACGCGAAGAGCTTCCCTTGTCATCGTATAGAAGCTGTGAGGGATGATATTTAAATGATTTTGTGTTCCCAAATCGCTCTCATTATCAGACAGATGGACGGCTGGCCTACCTATCGTTGTTCGGAGGTGATGACTCGAAGAGCTTCCCTTGTCATCAAATAGCAGCTGTGAGAGAAGATATTTAAATTATATCCACGTCGGCTAACGCTGGCTGTTTTTGAATTGATCGTCGAAGAGTAGCGCGGTCCCCGAATTCTTGAAACTTACCTACTTCAACTGGATTATCACCGAAATTGCCGATGTGTCATTTTTGGCAACCGTACTGGGTTTGGTCGATCGATAAATGAGTGGCTCCGGCTACTATTTGGGCTGTGACACCGGGCCGTGTGAAGATTTTAGTCATATGCATTCAAAATGCTAATACAATACAAAATCGATTCCTCAGCTGTCACCGGCAGCGTTCTGTGTTTCCTCCGCTATTGTTGTTGTCGTCCTCAGTTGGGCTCAGTATCTGGTCATTCATACGGGTTTACCTTGCTCGATAGTCATTGAGCGTATTGATCGATGCTTCCGTGACCTGCGTCTTTTTAAAGACCCCCAAGCGTCTTAAGTTTTCAAATTTCTTTTACTGCAGTTGGTTTGCAGAGCATGTTTCGTTGCTGTTTGCGTAACGTGTTATTGCCTTATTTGTCATTTTACCAAAGCAGCAATCCTCCCCAACCAACGAACCAACGAGCCAACCGTACGGTAAATTACCCTAAATTTGGAACAAAAC
Source organism: Trileptium ribeirensis (assembly GCA_030248225.1). Classification (NCBI taxonomy): domain Eukaryota; kingdom Metazoa; phylum Nematoda; class Enoplea; order Enoplida; family Thoracostomopsidae; genus Trileptium; species Trileptium ribeirensis. The sequence goes on from JASANE010008495.1 coordinate 16,143, forward strand.
CTGGTGACCCGTAAATACTATGTGGCCGTTTGAAAGGCGGCAGTGTTTAATTTAGCTTGACTCGCAAATCCTACAAGTGTAGCATTTGGGAGTTATGCAACGCAATAGTTATATAGTTGGTTAATAATAGTTGGTGTATTTAG
>JASANE010008496.1:0-25394 GCA_030248225.1 Trileptium ribeirensis
TGACCTCTACTGTCCTTGTTTTGTTACAATACCATTAAATTAAATATTTTAATCATACTAAATAATAAAAACATGCTATGGCACTTATTCCGATAATGAAAATCGACAAAGCTAATAGCTGGTCCACTATAAAACTGAAGGGAGGATAAAATTTGTGCCACAAAAAATAAAATTACTGGTTGCATAAAATTTATTAGCACCCAGAAACTATCTGGGTCTTATTTAAAATGGTGTCTATCGCAAATAAATCGGAAATCGCAATAAATCCACAGTTGTTTCCGCATGAACAGAACTGTCTTACCCCAACTTAGTAACCATGTTTGATACATTTTCACTAACATAGTGGTCTTTTTTTGTGAACTTTGTGCAATAAAATTTGAGGATTCTTGTTAACGGCTATTCTCTAAATTGTTGGATGTGGTTTTCTGTTTTGAGCACAAATTTAAAATCCTGGCTGTTTCCCTTCAGTCAGTGGTAGTGGAAAGGAAATGATTTTTAAACGAAACCACGAACATTATAACCTATTTGTATAATTATATATGTTAAAACAATTTTGGACGAGTGCATATAATATATTTCATTTGTGTATCATTGATTTGAGTAGCATAAATGAATATTAAACAAAATTCTATTGTTTAAACGTTATGCAGTTCATATTTTATTACAAAGCAAGTTGCTCTATATCGCTAATTCAATTGGAAGATCAATAGTAAAATGCTATGGGCGTGTTCATGTTGCCTCCGAGTCATTCCGAATCGGACCCAATCCGATTTCCGATTCCTGTTCACATGACATAAATTGTGCGACAATTCGGTAAAATCAGAGAAACATTGGCGAAATGAGTCTCAAACAAATTCTAAAATTTATCCTCCTGTGGCGATCCCCCTCCCCCGCTGATACCTCTGGGGAAGGCCACCATCCTCTCAGCAGACCGGCTGATATTCCCTGGTAAGAACATCAAGTCCCGGAGCACCCGCAAACCTCCTGAGATTTCGGACCTTGATCATGTATAGTCTCGGACGAGGGGATTTGGACGGGGATTGCGACACACGGGGACACAGTAGCATAGAGTACAGTGGTCACAGATGCCCTGAAATAAAATACTTCATCCTTTTCAGCACCCTCGAATGCCTTTGTAGTTGCAGATAAAACAAAATATTACTAGCTTTGTAAAAAGCAAACCACTCAAGAGCCGCATCAAAATAGAATTTGCACTTCGTGTATGTGACAGCGAGACCTGATTAGCGGGTGTAAGGTGCTATGATTTTTCATTGTACCGCGACACGAGTTGCCTAGAATGGCGCCTTAATAATTACTGCTTTGAGCCGCTTGATTGGTGGAAGCGCCCTCCACCTCTGGGTACACCAGTCTTTGTGATGTGTCTTTAAGTTGAATCTGAGTATTATTTTGAAATTACGACAAGGATTGTCATCTACCACGCAAAAAATTAGTGGTTGCATCAAACATTATATACAGCACCCAGAAATTTTGGGTTTAGTAGTACCATCAACATCCAGAAAATTACTGAGTGCGCTAAATTTTGCCGCACCCACAAATTTTCAAATTTGTACGTTGGATGAACACCCTGCAAATTTATGACAAAGTTATTATCCCCGTTAAGCTTTCAAGTGAACGATCTAAATATCCACAAAATTTTAATGTATTTGTAGTACACGCATTTGATATAAATTTAAACTATATCGCCTAATCACGAATTATTGAATGGATATAGTGGAAAATACGCAAAACGATAAAAATAATCAACGTAAAATGTGACACTCAGAATAGAAAATTATATACGAAAAGAACTTGCGAGTCCCGCATAAACGTGTATTTACCAAAATATGCGACCCACGGCCCACATTCCATTCCGGAAATAGCAGTGCGTAATTCCGTTCTAGGTGAATTATAACAAGCATCATGGTACCCGTAAAAACAGCTCTTACAAGAAATGGTTGCTTACGTAGGTGTTATTAACCTAGTGCACTGAGCTGGGCTGGTCTGATCTTTCCATGTTACCTTCCTTAAAGAACCCTGCCTGTTATTCTTGCCATGCCTAGCATCAATGCAATGTAGCCGTGTCTTGATTCCTTTCTAATGTTATCCAATTCTCTATTCCACTTTCTATGTTTTTCTTCTCGTAATGAAATTAGACATAGTTGGACACCACAAAATTATTTCCAATGTAATTTTGGATGAGTCATTATCAATTTCAGAACGTTGGTCAGTAAGCTAACAAATGTTTGGAACTCAGTACGTCGCTTTGGCTTTGCTGGTTAAAATATGCCTTCTGCAGGCGAAATATTGCATGAAACTTGACCATGGTCTCACGAAAATAGCTCCGCGACGGACCTCATACTAGATTTTAAGAAGACATCGCCAGACGAATAGGTTCTAAAACACGTTGAATCAACAGAATTTTGCAAGAAAATAGACAACGCAAATAATCCTGCTCTAATAAGAATCGCTTACTTTTAAATACAAACTTAAACCAAAATTTTAGAACTTCACAAAAACGAAAGAAGGGTTGCGAAATGTGCTTGGACTACACTTCTGTGATAAAAAGCCTGCTCTGTAAGAAATATAAATCGACCATTAACGCCGAAAATCATATGACTAGTTAGCATTAAATAAGAAAAGGCTGTCTGAAAAGTCTACAAACACAGAGCGCCAAATCCGTAAATCGAAACGCCACTAGCTTGGCCGTTGTGCTTGTTAGATTCTGCGCAGATAAAAACTCTGAAACCATTTAGGAGGATTAACGTAATACAAATATTCAATTGACAAAAGTTACCTTATACAACGACATCAAGTCACTAACAGACGGAATATGCGAACTTGTACTAGCGCTGTCTGTACCCACGACGCTCAAGTCGGGATTTTTCTCCAGCAAATTTACAATTAGCATTCCAAACTGAGTACCCCAGTCGCCGACATGATTCAAACGCAGAACGTCGTGACCCAGCCATTCCATTAAGCGGCTAAGACATTCGCCAATTATTGTGGACCTGAATTTCAAAATTAAAGAAAAAACATAACGGCAGCTGCTTTGGACAGCTCAAAATGCAATCTGTTTCAAAACGATTTACAACATAATTAAAATCAACAAACAAAAGCTTTATAAAAGTAGTTTTGCAAAGTTCTAATTGATCCTGATCTAATCGACGAGATATATCAAGATCGTTAAAATACTGATTGGAAAATTTGGATGGTGTAAACAGTTGAGAGATAACGATATTGAAGGGTAGGATTTTTTGACGTGGTAGAAAATAAAAGTGTATATTACTTTAATACAGTGAAAGTAAAGTGCGCAGAATAATTATTCACCGATAATTAATTGGCTGTTCGTAATAACAAAAATTGTTGAATTTTTATCATCAGTTTTGAGATACAATTATATGGTTTAAAAAATTGCTGCATATTCACAGTTGAGTATCAGTTATTTTTAATACGACCCAGTTTTTAGTATGTTGTCATAAAATTAACTAAAACTTTGACCAACTGCCAATGAAGCGAACCCTAACAGGCAAGTTTCCAAGCATCAAAGCCACGCTGGAATCAAATCGAATTATTACCTTAAATGCCCGACATGCATTTCCTTTGCAATATTAGGCGATGAAAAATCCACAACTACACGTAGTTTTCGTGCTAAGCGTGGCGGCTCGATGCCACTGAGGTATATCTTCAAAAGTTTGCGAGCAATTCCGCTCCGATTCAAATGAACATTGATAAATCCTGGACCGGCGATTTCGGCCTGAAATAGACAAAAAAATGATCGCCATTTGTAATACAGATGCTCTAAGTCTTAGGCGAAATCAGGCTGATAATCTGATAAGTCGACTAGCATTCGCGGCAACACACATGCAACATGAAGAGTGAAAATAAGCAACTTCAACCGTAGAGTTTGTAGTAACTAGATTGATACCGACTTCACGTAGTCAATTTTTTTGGTCACATAGTAAAAGGAATTTTACACACGTAAATGTAAAAATTCGTATTGAATGACGCTTACTACGTGAGCCGTGCAGACAACACTCCTACAACGCCACCGCCATACTAGCGCTATGGTTCTGATAAAGTATATGGCATTACTTATCCGATCACTGATAGCGCTTGAATGATTTAAAATCAAATATAGCAACAAAATTTGAATGAGCTAAATTTCAAACTATTTTAATATTCTCAATCGTACGGGACATTATTAAAAACAGAACTTATCTTCTCGACAATTTCGTTTTGCGGCAAGTTTTTTCGAATAGCTTCGGCAACTTCACGAGGGTTTGTTTTTGAACCTGACTTTGAAAGCATCTGAAAAAATAGCGGAAATAATAATAAGAAATTAATTTTATTATAATATTACAGGACACTCCAACTATTATTTTAGACGTTTCTCACTCCATTCCTTAAACTCGACAGCAACCCAATCATAAGATTGGGTTTGAATTAACATTTGATGAAAAAATAAAAATCTAATGTTACAGCGGGACAGGCAATCAAAAAACAAAGTCTCGACAAGGAAATGAAATTTGGGTGACGCTTGCACAAATAAAGCTAGTATCTAGCATGCGAAAAAAGCGGAGCGAACGTCGATTCATTTTTAAGTTATTTTGTTTAATCACCTGTAACAGGCTGTGTCTGATGAATAAAGCGCTCGAAACCTATTGAGCCCTCAACACATTGAAAATCCTAAAACCTAACCCATATACCTAAACCAATCGAAAACAACTGAGAACGCATCAAGTATTTGTGCTGGTTTCTAAATAACAAAACCATCGAATTCAGTCTACCGGAAACCCTATTTAAACAATTCTTGATGACCTGTACGCAATACGTAAAAACAACTGACGACAGACTATATTCTAGATATCGGATTCATTGACAATAAACCCTTGAAATATACATTAAATATGCATGCTGGACTCTAGATACCCAAATTATTGTATTTAGTCTTCAGAAATACCTATACACAGGCAATTCTTGATGCCATGCACACAATACATAGACAAATGAAAATTCAGATTTTATAAATTAGGTTCGCCCTTGAAACCCCATGAAAAAGTATAATATAGTCAAACTGGGCCCTAGAGAGCAAAACCATAGTATCCAGCGTGCTTGATTACTTAATAGACACTCATTGTAACGTAAAAACAAGCAATAATATGGCGAAATCTCAAAATAGCTATTCCACATTATTTGCTATCGAATAAAAAATTTGTCGATATCCGTCCATCTTAAAACTATGAGTCCTGAATGACAGCGACAGACAACAAAGTAAATTTCACGATTTTCCTCCCATCGAACTCCGTGAAAAACCTATATTCGTAACCACCCTTATTATTACTCTATCTTTTAGGCATAGGCGTTTGTGCACATTTTCGCTGCTATTCAAAGTTTACACCGTAATTTAGTATTACGCGTCCGAGTGTAGCTAGTCCATCGGACTGGGCCTTCGGACCGCTTCGTGCGGGTCACATGTCAGATTGTGCCTACAGGGAAACCTTCGTATTGATGATATTTCTGTTGTTTAAAAATTTAAATTGTTTAAGATGTTTTACAATTGCTTACAAATTATGTTTCGTGTTATCATGTTATAGCGCTTGCCCTATTTTCACATTCACGCCAAAAATCGTACCCACAGCCACACGCTTTTCCACAGTTGCAGAGTAGTAATGCTGTTTACAACAATACAACAACCGTGTATAACGGGTTAAATAATTCTGTAAGCCCATTTGTGCAGCCGAACAAGTAAAAACTCAGCTAATCAAAAATCAAATAGATATTAGTACTCTGAGTATTAACGAACGATGCTTATTTGTCATGTGGTGAAATTTGGGATTGTTAGCTTATTGATATTTTCTTGTGGCATAAATAACTCAAAATTTGAATCTCCTGATTGATTACTCGCGCGATAGCTTCAAATAGCTTGAAATCTCTATTTTTACCATTTAGTTAATAACCAAAAAGGAATCCGAACTCCTTCCCCCGTAAAATTGGACCGAATTGAATTAAATTGTGTCAAATGAGGTCAGACAAAACAAATTTTCGCTTGCGCCCCGACAAAGGGTGCAATAACAGGCTACATTTTGTAGAGTAACTAAGGGTCTATAAAACTGCATATAAATCGTTTTCGCACGGTTACCATTTGGATCCAGAATTGGAACCCAAAAGAAGTTTTTACAGGCCCATGAGACTTAAATTATACGAAACTATCGTATCTCTACAATCAATGAAAATATATGATTCTTCTTGGGCAGATCTTGCTAGAGCGCGAGAAGCTCTACGTAGCCGAATATGGTGCGCTATTTAAGATAATGTAAAATGTGCCAAGACATATAAAATACAAAGAAAATGGACATACTTCCATAACACACGATAAACATATGTATAATTTTGGGCACATTGTATAGAGCGAGAGAAGCTGTATGCAGCTACATGTGAGTATTATTACAGCGATTCCCTGTGCTGTATGATGAGGTAAAAACGGGCCGATGAGACCAAAATACAATGACAACGGAAATTTCTCGATAACCAACGAAAATTTATGGGTATCCTGCATATTTTGCCGAGTGACAGAAGCTCTATGCAGTAGCTTATGATGCGTTCTTTGGTGGCTACCTATTGTGTAAAACACAGTCTTAGAAGTGAAAAGATTTGCCTCGACAAGCACCTAGTTTCACACTTTGATACATAGCTTGACAATGACTGCTCTGACAGACGTGATATATAGCGATGTTATAACTTCCAATAGGAAAACTCTACGGTGTAGCTTCTATCCTTTAATTATGACACCATCGGGGAACTATAGTTTGAAAACATGGGAGAAACCGGATGGGCAAACCATGAAACTGGCACAATTCACGTATCCACTCACATAATGCCTAACGATATAGAAATTGTAAAAAAACATTTAATAAATATACAACTAAATAAAAATAATGATGACAAGAACACTGCTCAAGATCTAAAATCTAACTATTTTCCGAATTTTCTCATCATTACTCTTCTCAACATCGTTCAATATAAAACTTACAATTTATAAATCAGTAAATATCAATATGAAAATACATCGATGGTCATAAAAAGTTCTGTTGCATAAATTGTTAAGCTAAAAAGTCAGAGTTCACATCATAAAATTTCGCCTGAAATGAAATTCTATTTTCTATAAAGCTTTACATATGCGTTATCACTGTTTAGTATTAGATTTTCAGGCGAAAATTCCTAAAACCAAACCCCGTCTTTTGATCTATACTACCTTACATACCACAAAACGTCTATTTAGAAGCGCAGTAAGCGTTCGCAGTTCCAGCTCAGACTATTAGTAAGGCTATAAACACACGTGCGCATGGGCAATTAATCGCATGGTATTATAATCATCAAGTTCATCGTGATTACTTTACAGTTATCCACCAAGGGTTCATAGCTGTTACAGCTATAAATATGGTCCTGTAATAATTTGTCCCGTTTTTACTCCAACAAACCATAACGTGCGACAACGGGAAATATATTTTCTCTAATATTGTCTAAGAATCGAATCATCATTAATTCAATGACAAAACTTCCAAAACTTCTCTGATCATTACTACTCGCACGTTGCTAAATGAGGACATCAAATGCTGACTAGGAACTTATAATGCATTTTATTAAATACAAGAATACATCCAGTCGTCATTTTACATGATATTTCAGTTACCTGAGCAATAGACATAGCAGAATTGAGTTGATAATCACCGAAGGCTTCTTTGGTAGCGGGAGTTACAAGAAGTGCAAACTCGTTTCCAAGTTGAGGGTATGCTGCCGCGATTGCAGTCCCGAACCAAAATCTAGGAAATACATCTCGCCGATGTTATACGACAAGAAACGAAGCATCAATACATTTACTTTTCACACTACATTGTATGGGTCTGCTGAATAGCTGTTCAAACGAGTCCAAAGTGTTCGTCTGAGCTAAACAATGACCACATCCATGTTCAACGGCACATTGCTGAGAAGTTGTTCATGCCTCAATGACCGTATTTGAAAAACCAATCTGAATACGACAACGAAGACTTACTATACCACACGTGTGTTTGCTTCTTTCTTAGGCAGTGTTTCAAAACTCAATCAATTTTCACTATGAAAGACATAGTGAGATGTGAAACGAAGAATGTATTTTGTAGGTAAACTATAAAATCGTCGAACGTTCTTTAAAACTTAAAATCACGAAGTAACACTAGCCACGAAATGTATGATATTATAGGCTATGTGGTCAGAGATCTCCGCTACACACTTGCCACATGATGCCATTGCAATCGTGTAAATTCTGGGATTAAAAACTAAAAATATCGATTAAAAAACTGCAACCTCAATGTCATTTACGGTACTGAGGTTGCAATATTGCGATAGTGTTACTACAATACCTGGATCTAATTGGGTTAAAACAATTACCTAATTATGGCACGGCGGATTTAAGTATCACTTTATAACCATGAATAGACTAGCCATAATTATAATGTTATAGTTATGCAATAGTATAACGCGAACAATATTATGTTATTAACCGGATTAATAAGCACGGTCGCATGAACATAATACATTAACAAAATAGAAATCAGTGTTTTGTTGATGAATGTGCCCTTTTAGAAAGCGATTACAGAGCCGTCATGATAACACTACGGAATAATTATTGTATTGGGGCAACCATTTTATAATAATATCCGAAACGCCGAAAACAGAAATGAGTTGCCAAAATTTCGACCGGACTGGCCGCCAGTGATACGACTAGCGCTGTTAATTAAACTAATGCTTGAACAAACACAAATTAAGTTCTAATCAGTTCTGACTGACCATGAAAATAGGATAAAGCTGACAATGTCTCTTTATGCGGTACGTATTCGTATTAGCCGATTGACTAATTATTATTGTTGAGAAAAGTATGATATAATGAGTATTCTAATGCTGCCGGCCGCGCCCCGAACCCCCTGAACTAAGCTGTTCTTTTTTCTAACGATATAACTGCCAACCTCTAAAGGAGACATGGGCCTAATAACGGTGACAGGTCCGCCTGGAGAACTAGATAACTGAGTGAATGCAAAAACTATGTGTTGCGTTTAAAAACTAACTTTAAATGCGATAATAAGCTCGTGTCCGTGAAGTCAACACCAGCGTCTGGCCTTTTAATAATTGGTTGCTTCGAGTTTGCGGCAGCCATTTTCGACGTTTCAGCTTCCACAGCCTAAAGCACGAAGACAACTGAACCCCTACAGTAGTTATATAATCATCAGTCCTCAGGCGAGATTGCCGATTACCGATCCTCTCGTTGATGGGGAGTCTTCAGGCGAGATAAATAAAAATAAATCGGGACACTGAAATGTTTTAAAACTGACCGCACTGAGCCAAATTTTTTTAAGGTTTTCACAATTTTAAATTCATTTTCCTTAACAGTGATTAAAAGTTTGAGGTTATAATTTATTCCATATCTTTAATGTAGATTTTGTCAGATTTCATTGAATATTTTGTATAAAAAATTAACCGCGAACTATATAATAAATAGATATAATTGATATAATGATATAGTTTGACCCACGAACTCTGACACCAGAAAGTTTAGTAACTTGGGAAATCCAGTACAATTGATTCTGATAAAATTGTAGTTATTATACAATTACATATAATTATAACATACGTCTAAACTGTCTGATAGAAAAAGGTCAACTTCGAAGTAGTAGTTCGATAGATTCGACCGCGAATCGTTGCTTTGACATCGACTACGGCAACGAAATTCGTGATAACGACAATTGGTTGCAATGCAAGTTTTACTCTGTCGGTCATTTCATCGCGTTAGCAGTGGTATGTAAGCCACAATAATTTACTGCATATCGTAAATGTTAACAAAAAGTTTGTTTTGCGCGCATTGTAAACCATCGGTGTCAGATATGTTTTAAGGAATTGGCAAATTGAAATCGCAATTGTATGAGTTTTCTTTTGAAATTACTCGATGCCGGAGACGCAGTGGTATATCTAGATTAATGACATGCTTTTGATAAAGTTGTACATCGTGGACTACTATTGAAAATGGAAGCTTACGGCAGTAGCAACAAGAACAGTGTTTCAATTACAGTACAGTTTGTAAGCTAATTTTGGCTGGAAATGAAATAAAGTACCCCAAATACCTTTTTTTACAAAATTCTACATGATGCAAATATGCAAAAGGCATAAAACAGTAGCTTCGATTCCAGTAAACATTAGCTGGAATAGGAACACTGGAACGCCAATTAACTCATGCAACCCGGTCGCCCAAGTACTTTACCCTGCTACTAAAAATTATATAATTTTCTAAAAAAATTACCTGATTTTTTCAAATAGGCTAAAATACGAGAATTTATCTTATTTTTACTAAAAAATGAGCAAATTTACCCAGCTGTGCGACAAAATGTTAAAATTATTTATTTTATAAGACATGATCAATGACTGCAATCAGTCGTTAACTTACACATATTTGATATTTGATTACAGTTACAGTACATTATGTCTCCCAGTACAATAGCACTGCCGTCTCCCAGATGAGCTGGCGGAATTGCCGTCGGGTACTTTCACTTCCATCAGCTCCAAACTGAGAGTCCCGCAGGCCATACCTCCCAAGTGTAATTTTGGTAGTTTGAGAAGCCAGACAACTGTACACCATACGTCATAGGTTCAATTCAAACATAAATTTTTACACTTGTTTAAAATATAATTTGTTGGCATATAAAATAGGCTAAAATTGTGAAAATCACATAAATATTTGTATGTCCTGCAACAAATTACCTGGTTGAGTATCCCCAGGCGGTATTTGAGTTTAGAATTTTCTTGCCGAAGTGAGTCTATTGTAGGATCGGTGACAGTGCCGTCTAAGATAGTGGCCACTTTTGATTCGAGACCTGTCAATCGAGCTTCCTTTAGTAAAATAAAACAATACCAAAACAGTAGATTGAACCGCAACTATCCCACTATAGGTAACATACCATTTAAAAACTAAAAAAATAACTAATTCCTTGATGCGAAACTAACAAAGTTCTCAGATGAGCTTAATGAAATCTCTCTTAGTGAACGCTACTAAAAAGACTTCTACATTTAGCTATAATATGATATTTTCTGCGGGATTATCCGTGAACCCACTTTACGTGTGTACACCAGTGTTGTTCTTTTGTCAAAATCACTAAATACGTCGTTCGCGTTCATATTTCTGCAATCTATATTCGCGTTTTAGTTAATGCGAACAAACGTTCTGTGACGGAGGAACGAAACATCTGTGTTCGCGAGCACTCATCGCTGTTACGATCCTAATCTGACTTAACAAAAGAACAAACCAAGTGTACGCACCTAAAGTATACTCACGCATTAGATATAATCAATAAAGATGAGCCGGGAAAATACATCGCACAGAGCCCACTTGTCATCCATTTACACAAAATTCTAATCCTGCATTTGAAACAAGATTCGTTCTCGAGACATCAAAAATGCGAGAACTGAAGTTATTAACCGCTAAATACAAAACCTGAACTTATATACAGTGGTTGTGTCCTAACAACCCAAACATGGAAGTAAGGCCAACCGTTTCATATTATATACTACGAAAAGCGATTATAATTTGAAAATTGTGATAAATATTTGTCACATGCAGTAAACTAAACACCTAATATACAAGCTGATCGAAAATTACCAATCATTTCCGCTCATGATCGTTTCAGACCTACAACAAAACGCACACCTACATATGTGAAAATGCCGTGTTTTATTTAGCATTTCCTCCCCAATATTCGATCAAAAAGTTGCAAAATTTGTAAGTTTTACTAAATTGTAGCATCAGAATAGCAGATTTTTCTAGTTCAAGCGTCAGGGTGAAATTTGGCATCCTGTATTTCTTGCGGCACTAAAAATAGACAACTATTCTCTGTAATAATGTTAATTTTTTTCTTATTTTGGCTAAAAATGCCCCATATTTTACCATGTCGGGCTGAAAATCGTAAAATTTTGTCTTTTTAGATAATACACAATCGCAATCAGTTGTTAAAATATACACATCTGACATTTTTGGCAGCCACAGTATTTACGAAGCCTCAGTTCAACTGTGGGACCCCTAAATAGACTGGGAGTATCGCTTCCAACTTCTTTAAGTTATCCCAAGCTCCGAATCGCCTGGCCACGTCAGGTCATGCCACCAGGCATACTTTTGGCAGTTTAGAAAAGCTGTACTGCTAAAATAATGTACTGTTCTATACCTATGGGCTTTTTGTAAAAACAGAAGGCCCTTATTCACAAAAAGCGTGAAAAACCGCTCTTGAGCTGTGTTATGAGCGGATGTGATATGTTCCAATATATCAGTTTTTCATTAATACTACGATGGCTTAGGTTTTCGTACAGACGCGTAATGTTATCCCAAGATAACAAAAGACAAATAAACCTTAATTTATCATCATTTTCTTGATTAATAATTGTTCGATTATATCGATTGAAAGTACAAATACGTGTGTCCGATAACTGAATTAGACTGTGGTCACTCTACAGATATAGCATAAAGACATGCTAAAAAGTGGGAGAATTGTTAAGCACACTTAAGGCAAGGGCACATATTGTATACGTATATTGTTACATAATACATCATACATGGCCAAGGTTCCATGTCTCGTAGGGTTGCGGCGCATCGGTAGGAGGGACTTATATACACAATTGCCAAAAAATCAATTAACACTTACCAAACGATCCGTATTATCTATAATCTTGTCAAACATAATAAATTATGTGCAAAATTTATGATATTATACTAAAATAAACTAAGCGTTGCTACGTCAAAACATGAATTTATTAAAAGGCTTTACAAAATATAAAGCTCTAAAAATTTTGAACTCGAATATTTCGTGTGAATAAACGGCAGCCAACAATACATAGCAGCTTAATAAAAACCAAAGTTGTAGTAATGAATTCATTACAGCACGGTTACGTACCAATGAAATCGCTGTGATCAACTTGAATTGTCATGCCGTTAACAAAATAACAGAAAAAAACTAGTGTTATGCACGCTATTATCTTTGAGTATAAGAAATATCCAAATCAATAAAGACAAGCAAGGTGAGAATTTTTATTTGAAAATGCAAATAAAATATAATTTTCAAAGGGTTCACCATCTCAATAGTTGTTTTAGTTCTATAGCGCAATGGAAAATTTCCGCCGTGAACAGACGAGCGGTTCCAATCTAAATTTCTCCATCTTTTCGACGCGTACGAGGTCCAGAGTGGAAACTAAAGCCACAAATAACGTCCTCACAGTCGGTCATTTTCGCACCATGCGACTCATTTCGCCGATCCCGGTAGGATGGAAGGACGGATCACCCTGGCTAATACGGCCTTTTATTGTTTTATCGATTTACTTTTGCTTATATGCCCGTAGATTCCTCCACCCGCCCCCACAGTTTCTCCATTTATCTCGCTCGCCACCTAAGTTCCAAATATTCATTCCTTAACAGTTCGTTTTCTGTTTTAAATTTCAACCAAATAAAACTTTCAAATTTAATTCAACTAATTTCCTTTCAATTCATCAGTTAGATCCGTCGCTGCCAGAGTTGAGTTCGACCGTTAGTGTAATGGCGAGGAGCATCCACATATTTTCCTTTCTCGAATCCTTGCTTTTGATCCTGTCTCGAATTATTCAAATGGTCATAGACAACACACGGCTTTTGCGGAACATGATACTGGACGGTGGTATACCTTTCGTGTATGCGGCGAGAATAGAAAGTTATTTGGACAAAATAAAAGCAGGTTACAGACAGACACAATTTATTAAGCAATCTCTGTCACGATTAACGCATAAATTGAGCGATAACACGCTTAAAAAATCATACTAACACTCATTAGGGTTCCCTGACGATGCCAAACCTGCCTTAACATTTCAAGATTTGGTTTCTTTATATATACCTGTTTTCATCTTTCGGCGTTCAACCGCCTCAGCATTTCAGCATCTCAACAACCCTCCATCCGTCTAGCAATCATGGCTATGGAACTATTCGGCAGGTGTGCTAAATTTATATTGTTTCGTTTTTTGTTAGTTAGGTGTTAGTTAGTTAGTTAGTTTTGTTTGTTCGGTACGACGTGCGAAATAAAAAATGGTACGTAACATCAGATCTATGAGCAACTTACATCTACGATGAAGTGTGTCAGTACATACCAGAGAGTAACCGGAATTTCGGTTCCGGTACCGGCGAAAATCGTGTTCCGATTGCGGTTCCAGTCAAGGACAAAAACCATAAAGGAACCGGAATTCCTTTTTAAAAATTTTGTTTGAAATTTTCCACATTTTTTGCTTCATCTGTGTTCCCAACATATATATGTAATATATGTACGAATACAATGATCAAATTCCAATACAACCAAGCAAAAGAAAAGATTAACTCGGCAATTTGCTTGTGAAACGTAAGTAGGGAGTATAATTTCAGTAGGAATTTTTCATCTTAACATGGAGTTTGTTAACAAAACAAAGCCCGGTCGATGCTTGTAGCAGCTATTATGCACATTCAGAAGTCTGCGGTGTATGTTCGATTTAAACCGGTACAACTCGGTAACAGAGTATGGATTGTTGAAGTACTTAGATGTAAGCTTGGCTAACATAAATTGTGTCAAGCACCAGCCACTGCGCTTGTAAACTTTGTAAATCAGTCTACATTGAAGTAAAGTAGCGTTATCTGCAACGCAGCCAGAAACTGCGTTCTTGGCAATGAACTCTATTTATTGAAACTGTGCGAGCAGTATCACAGTTTGTGTCATTTCCAGCATTCTGGTTAGAAAGTTATCGTCATTATCTAACTGACGGGTACTGATTGCCCAACGCTACATTGCCCCAACCCCACAGATCACAAAACTGCCTTCTATTATTTTCTCCTAGCACCATATATATAAAGCATTAATTTCAAGTTTCCTACAGAAAAACATGTAACAAACGTATACGTAGTAAAGGGAGGCGAGACAGAGCGAAAATGTGTATTCTACGCTGCATGCGTTGTAAGCACATTCAGTGCGACGCAGTATACGCAATGGTATTGTCGGAGCTTGGTATTCTTTTATTTGGCCGTTCCTTCCGTGCTACGCGAAATGCTCCGAATCTCTAGAGACGACTACAATAATATACGCATCTTAATAATTAAATTACAATCCCCGCCACCAAGAATTTATACGCTTCCTTAGTAACTGGCGGTGGGTGAAGATTGTGGTCTGGCGTACCAGGAAAGTGGTGATAGCTTCTAGCTTACTTTCCCTTTTTCCTTGAGAAATCTAACCAAATAACAGCTCTGTGACTCGTCGATTAACTTTATTACGCTCTCTTGCAATGAAACCAACGATAGGCACAATGGCGATAAAGGTTTATTAGTTAATGCGACGAAGTGCCTATTCTTTACAGTGCCTTGATCGATCGAGGTAGTGGGCTTTACTCACTAAAGCTTGCAACCATCTATCGAATCGTTAACTCTAACGCTTAACTTGTAAATTACACTTATCGAAATTTACGTCCCGAGGCAGGTTACGGCACTCCGCGAGGATTTTACACTAATAATACCTCGTCTATGGTCCACAAGTAATACGCTTTAATACAACAACGAGTGCATAATCAAGTTCCATTTCCATGTTAATAAGACAAAATCGATCGCACACACTACTCCGTTTTACCCTGTTCATCCAGGTAGCGAACATTACAACACTTTGCTTGGCAGATGAAGTAAACCATGAAGACAAAGAGGTTCCGGTTTTGCCAATGTACTCTGGAAAGAATCTCATAGATACGTTCTGGCTAATGGCAACTGAAGGCGAATGACGTCTCGCGCTCTTAGATTGTTTCGGGGTATTTTACGTGTAGTCAAATCACCGCTAACCTTACTAGGATTGTTAGTACGATACTACCTGAGGTAAACAGTAAGGCCACCCGAGAAAACTCGCAAAACCATTAAAACAGATATACGTAACCGTTAAACAACACATCGTTAACACAAGCGCATTACAAATCAGTAGATCTAAAGAAAAACGGGTTGTGACTGACTAGCATATTTTCAAACGACACATTGTCAACACCGCATTTTGGAACACCACTCGGTATACTCTGTGAAACGTCATAAGAACTAATTAAAAATAGCTAACTAATCCATTCGAGAGACCAGAAATATTAAACAAGAACTCAACATCGCGCAACCAACCGCTCGCAAAAAGAAAAACAACTAACACTGTCCACGTTAAAGTGACATGTGGTACTATACTCTGAGAAGGTCCCTGAATTAGCTAAGTAATTAATAAAATTACACTCATCCTAACACAACACTCATCATTCCATACATAATAATCCCATATTCAATACCAAAAACAAGTACAATAATTTGTAATAATCATTTCGCTACATAGACGCAACCAGCAGTACCCTGTACTATATTAGCAATATACGCGCTTGCCGCGCTTATAATATATTTTATATATATTTATTATATAATTTAGAGGAATTTTGAAGAAAAATTTAAAATGAGAAAAGGGGTAGAAAGTTGGGGTGTGGTTTGAGAAAAGTAGAGAGAGGGGGATTGTGAAATTTTAATATGGTGAAGGGGGTGGGTAAGGGAGTTTGTATTTTAATTTTGAGGAGTGGGGGTTGAATTTTGATAAAATAGGAGATGTTTGAAAAATGTAAAAAGTTGGAGAAAAATGAGAATTTTGGAAAATAGAAATGTATGAAAAAGAGAAAGGTGGGAAAGGTGTGAAGTAGATATATGAATAGGGGTGGTAAGGGAAAAAGGATATTAAAATTTGAGGAATAGGGGTTAAATTTTGAGGGAATGTAGGATGTTTGAAAAATGGAGAAAAAGGGAAGAAAAAGGATATTTTTGGAAAGGGTAAATTTATAGGAAATAAGAAGAAGGGGAAGGAGGGTGTTTAATATGTGCATGGGGATAATGATATGAAAAAGATATAAAAATTTTAGGGAGATTGGTTTTCGTGAGCGATCTGCTCATTTTCGACCAAGTAGAATGATACTGAACAGGATCTACCGGGCTAGCAGCGACTGTTACAGATCCTACTATACGTACCGAATCGTCCGATGCGGGTTCCGGCGTACGAACCGCAGGCGGGGTTGTAGCAGCTGATGATGCATTAGAAGCTGCGTCTTCTTCTCGTAATACCTGACGATCTAAACGTTGTAATACAGCCGGGCGAGTGACAACACATGCACCGCCATAATGTTCATCATAAGCTATCATTATCCGTTCGCGAATTTCACGCACAGGTACTCCTTCGGTTTCCCACTGTATGGCATGCTGGTTCATTTCTTCGTCAAACATATCCTCACGGCGTTCCTCTAGCTCCGTTTCATCTCCAGGACCAGCGACGACATCTTGGTGTCGCTGTATACGCGAACGACGTCGACTGCGCTTAGCTCGTCGTCGTTTTTCCGCTTCGTACCATGCGTTAAACTCATCCATGCCATCCGGAAGATAATCGCGATTATAGCGCATTTCGGATTCCGGAATTTCGCTAACCGGCGTATGATCCAAATCAATGGGATCCAACCGCATATTTTGGCCCAATTGTCGATTTAATTGCGCTGCCGTTGCTGCAAATAATCGATCAGTATCGCGATGTAAGTTTCCTCCAAGGTCAATTACAAAAGCAGCTTCACCATTGTCTTGATCATTAATTTGATACAGGCTGCTATGCTCTTCGACATTCCATCGGCCCTTGCGCCGCCAATAACCTGCGCATTGAGCCACTTTTTCGGCGATACTTTCTTGATAACCACGACGATTTGATACGGCGTCAGGATTAACTCGCACCGTTAAGCCACGCGCATCCGTTGTAAACGCTCGAAATATGCGCGGAAATTGTTCAATCAAATGCCATAAACGATTAACATCGTGGCGTCCCATCGGTGGAGGCGTACCACGTCGATGTGCGATAAACAATGCTCCATCAATGAGCATGACATCATGGGCACTATATCGGACGAATCGTCGATACTCTTCAAAGTTCAGCACCCAATTTCCAGGACCTACTTGTCGTACACGGATTCCTCCTAACAATGTTGTACCATACGGCGTCGGATCTTGTCGAATGCGTCCGGTAAACAGAAAGAAAAACCGTCGTAAACTATATCGACGACCTACTGCCGCTTGCAAATCCATGGAATTAGCATGTGGGAACGGCTGATTATATTGCAAATAACGCACGTTCCAAAATCCTTCATCATTGTTCATTGCCCACCATATTTTAAGTCGTGCTTCTGACGCAATACACGCATATAACGCTGCAGGCATATCTGGACCAAGCGCCATTAAATCAAAAATGATGACGACTCCTTCAATCGTGGCGACTTGTAATGTAGCCGCTGCTGTACGTTGCCAACCTGCTGCATAGGCTAACCATTTTGGATCGACCCATAGTCGCGCATTACGTGGCAACCATCGCCAGCAGACGTCAAACGGATCCTTCTCAGGCGTGTCTAAATATTTCTCCCACGCTTCTCGAAACTGCTGCTGTTGACGGTAGCTGATGTTTACACCCTCCATATCACACGCTATTAAGTTGGTAGCTGAACGCTCGATAATGCCTATCGCTGACTCAATTTGGTCACGGGCGTCTACCACAACTACACTAGCGGGGTGCATCCACTCTCGACCCACCATTTCTAACCCACTGGTCCACGCATATAAATTCCATACTGGGTGGTTACGATCCTTCCACGGTGGACCTTGCTGTCCCTCTGACCAAGTTAACTGTTGCTCTATCCCGTTAAGTGAACGCTCAAGAGGGTTATCTCCCTGCTCAGACTCTAAGTCGGACAACCAATCGGAACCCTCTGAGGACCCGGTTTCACTACCGCTATCCCAATTCGAGTCCGCCATTTCAGCAGTTGTAGTGACGTAATTGTCGAAAGCGTTGTAGAATAGTTCGTCGAATAACGCAGAATATAACAATTGTTATTATTGTTATTAATTACACACAACGTATCGCAGTTTAAATAGCCGTTGGTATATGACGATCGCCTGAAATCTAAAATGCAATAATTGTTTATAACAGTTTATAAAGCACACCATTCGAAAGCCACCATGTCGAACCTTTTTATACCATTTAATCCATGTCGGATACGCATGCTTAACAGTCTATCTACGTAGCGCGCACCTTCACTTTTCCATTACTCCGATGGAATTGGACGGTTCTCCTGGGCATACTCTGCTATAGATCTTCACTAAAAGTTGACTCGCCACTACCACACTGTTGATCCCAACATTAGCACTCAGCGATTACTGAAGCACGGTTGCTACGCTACACTATTCATTGTTCATTGTTCGATAGCGGAAAAAATAGAAGAAGAAGTAAAAACAAATCAATTTACCCGTTCACGTGCACATGGCCACCATATCGGATCTTTTTAACGGGCCAGCACTGGCGACCAACCAGCTAACGAAAGCGTTACTTCATCGCTATCGAAGACTATACCACACGCGCCTTCCAACTTTGGCATGCTTCATTCTACACCGAAAAATAGAATAAGAAGCACCCATAATTAAATAACATTTACTGTTCATGTACATAATCGTTGTACACATGCCGGACAATACCATAATGTCGTTTCCGGCTCCTTTTCCAATTTTACACACCGAAAATGATACCATTCGAGGCAGTAGTCACATTCGATCCAGTTAACGTCGTCTTCACCTACGCGGAGGTCCTCTTCGTAACTCTGCCCACATTCTCCGCAGAACCAATCGATTTCTTCGCTATCGATTTCGATCGCGCGTAAGCGTTGCTCATACTCCAAATAATCGCGCGGCTCACCACCAAAATGTTTAAACAAACTTTTATTATAGACCTTACTTTTGCGTCGCGCATCACCTAACCGTATTACCTCCAAATTAGGACCTTGTACCTTGACTACTCGATATAGTCGCTCGAAATTCGGGTGAAATTTGTTAGTGATCCTACGAGAATCGATTTTCTCCGGCCTTCGCATTAACACTACATCGCCTGGCAAAAAGTCACGAATGCGTGCTCTTCGATCAAAATATCGCTTATAGGCGTCTTGGGCCAAACGCACGGACTTACTAGCTTCTTTCCAAGTGCTAGTCAACGTATCCAACAGTTTTTGTACATGTTGGTCTGGACTTCCACCTTCCGTTGTGGACACCAACGGGTTTTCTCCAGGTAAATCCGGGTCACGACCATGCATTAGGAAAAACGGGGTTTGACCCGTTGACACGTGTACCGTAGTTCGGTACGCAAAAAGTGTGCTATCGACGTATGAATCCCAATTATTTGGTTCCAATTCAGTGAGTGGCTTTATCATGGCCATTAACGTTTGATTCCAACGTTCCACAAGACCATTACATTGGTGATGATACGGTGTAGCAAACACCGTTCGACTTCCTAGCTTCGCTGCTTCTGACGTGAATAATTCAGACGTGAAGGCTGGTCCTTGGTCAGACAAAATGACACGCGGTACTCCATGTCGGGGTACTATCTTGTTCAGCAATAAATCAACAATAGTCACGGCCGTTTGGTCTGACGTTGCGAAAGCTTCTGGCCACTTTGTAAAATAGTCAATAAAGTTGACTATATATTTGTTCCCAGAACGCGTTACAGGTAACGGACCTATCACGTCTACGCCTACCATATGAAATGGTGCCATCGCAGGAATTGGTTGTAACGGTCCACGACGATTAGGACCAGGTTTAAATCGAGCACATGGAACACATGCGTTAATAAACGCTTCGAGGTCTTTCTTCATTGTGACCCAATAAAATTTCCGTTCGAGCTTAGCCAACGCTCGATTATATGCAACATGACCTGCATATCTTGTCGTGTGAGCCTGTTCCATCACAACTACTCGGAATTCTTCCGGTAGTACCAATCGAAATTCACACGCTTCTGCGCGAACAGGTCTACGTTTTCGGCTTACATAGTACAAAATACCATGTCGGACGTGGAACCTATCTTCCTGCAACAGGATCTGTCGTTGTAAATCCTCCGCTAACTCGGGATCCAATTCTTGGTCTTCAAGAAAACGAATCATTCCTCTAGTAAACGGGTCCAAAGATTGGGCTCGTCGGATTTCATCCGCTTCCCATGGCGGATCAATCGCAAAATAGTCATTTAAATCACGTTCCGCTACAGGAACATCTACCTGCATTCCACTTGAACCAGCTTGTGGATCATTTATTTCGTCGTTTTCGTCAGTCACTGCGTTAGGGCTTTGCGTAACTACGCCCACAATCCTCAAGAGATTTGTTTCTCGTTTCACTAACGCTTCATTAAGATATTCTTTATCCTGTTTCCGGTCTACTTCCGAATTACCAACTGGTTCTTTATTCGGTGTGGATTTCAAAATCGGTGGACGCGACATAGCATCAGCGTTAAGGTGTCTACCAGGTTTGTACACTACTTTGTAATCGAATTCTTGGATTCTCGTTACGAAACGCAATAACCGTGGTGTTAACAAATCGATGGAACGAGTTTTCATCAAAATTTGTACTAAGGGAGTGTGATCCGTTACGATGGTAGTAAAACTACCCAACAAATATGGCCGAAATTGCACCATAGCTCGTACCACGGCTAAGCATTCTTTTTCTGTCACACTATACCTTGTTTCAGCATCGTGGAATTTTCGACCACCATAATGAATTACTCGTTCTTTTCCATCTTCGCCACATTGTGTCAGAATAAAGCCAACACCTTCGTTACTAGCGTCGGTGTACAACCTAAATGGTTTCACTGGGTTCGGGTACGCTAAGATAGGCGCTGTAGTCAGTGCAACCTTGAGTTTATCAAAGGCTATCTGGCACTGTTCCGTCCAGCGAGATTCTACCGAATTAAATTTACTTGGTCCTTTTGTCAATTCGTGCAATGGAGCAGCGATGAGACTATAACCTTCGATAAATTGACGATAATAACCGGTCAACCCTAAGAATGAACGTACTTCTGGAACGTTTTGAGGTCTTTCGCACTCCAGTATCTTTTGCACTTTTGCTGGGTCTGGGGCTATTCCACTCTCCGATACTACATGACCCAGGAACAATACCTCCCGTCGTACAAAGTCACAGTTTTTGCCTTTAATTGATAAACCTGCATCACGTAAACGATTGAACACACATTGGATATCATACAGATGCTCTTCGAACGTTGGCGAGAACACGATGACATCATCAATGTAACACAGGCAAAATTCCAATAGATAGCCTGACAAGACGATTTGCATCATCCTTTGAAACGTAGCAGGTGCGTTGGTTAAACCGAACGGCATTACTTTGAATTCGAATAACCCTTCATGGCAAATGAAAGCGGTCTTTTCAACATCCTCAGGCTCCATTTCTACCTGCCAATAACCAGATTTCAAATCTAACGTCGTAAAATACTTCGCACCATTAAGGGCGTTTAACGTATCGTCAATTCGCGGAAGCGGAAAACTATCCTTTCTGGTCACATCGTTTAACATTCGATAATCGATGCAAAATCGCATGTCTCCAGTCTTTTTCTTGACGAGGACAACAGGAGATGCCCAGGGACTCATCGATGGCTGAATCGCATCATCATCCAGCATAGCCTGGACTTGTTTAGAGATTTCCTCACGATGCACGTAAGGTGCACGTCGCATTCGTTGTTGAATAGGTTTGGTATCTCCAGTATCGATAGGGTGTCGCAAAACATGCGTTCTACTCAATGGTGTTGTGGAACTCCAAAAAACATCGCTGTTGCGTTCTAACAACGGCGCTAACATTCGTTTTTCGGTCTCGGTAGCAACCGCTTCCTTTAGGGACACACCCTCTGGTAATTCCGCTTCTTTATCTAGAGTTATTTCCGCTGCTAACTCCCTATACAAACGCTTGGCTTCTTTCGCCCTAATCTGCATCTTACTGATAACGGCCTTAGAATAATCGACATCAGTCATCGCTGGTTTTTCCGTCGACGTGACAGCAACGGTATCCACGATCTCAGTAACGTGTGACATCACGTCATCAACTTTTACCTTATATGACTGCTGCTTTAAATTTGTAACAGGTACCCAAGCCATACCCTCTTGCACTTCAACTACCGCATTTGGACAAAGTATAGGTCGCTTAAATCGCATATCGGCATCAGACTCTACCATAACACTCTCATTATAATTAGTCGTGTTGATGCTACAGGGTACTAACTTTGTACTTTCCGGTGGAATTTCGGTATCCACAGATACTCTACAAACATGAAAAGCACCCACTGGAACTTCAATTAGTTTTCCGGACTTGATTATTTTTCCGGTACCAGTCTCCACAGACGTTATTTCTTTACGCTGGACTAAAGACCAAGACCGTACTAGTTTATCACCAACCAGAATTCGCATCATCTGATAATCGATTACGGTTTGGAATTTCCGTAACATGTCGTCACCGATGACGATCGCAACTGGCATATCCGGTACAACGTGAATTTGCACGTACTGGGACTGCTCTCCGAAATGTACCAATGCTTCGAACCATCCCAGGTTCTACTAGCTGCGGAACCATCAAACGCAAATACCTGAATCACTTCGGAATTCAACTTATACCGATTAAAATTTCCTCATAAACTTCTTGAAGCATGATCGTCATTTGAGCTCCAGTATCCACCAGTCCCCGTAACTTATACGAATCAATTTGCGCGTCGACATAAAAACACGATTTGGTAGGACGAGCTAACATCTCTACCTGTGCTATCGAAACCTGCATATCACTTTGCAGTTCCGAATTTTCTTCGAAGGTTCGCTCAGGGACCTTTTCTACCAGTACTTGATGACGTGAATTCTTGGGCAACACTACTCGTGATGGTGAATGCGAGATTTCGGACCCATTCACTTTTCTGTCCGACTTCAAATGAGAAATAATATCATTCATCCGCCCGTCCATGCGACTTTCTACATCATTCATTTGGCGAGCTAGTGCCTCTAAAACTACAGATTGTACTGCCTTAGCTTCCGGCCGGCGTCTATTATATCCAGTTAATTGTTTTTCCACATTTACGGATCGTTGACGACAATCTCTGGCAAAATGACCTGGTTGACCACATACGAAACACTTCCACAGTTTTTAGGCCTTGCGGATTCCGCATTATTTGACAAGCGCTGCACAGGCGATGATCGATAAGCAACGTCTCTCACTACACCGCGTTCTTGCTGACGAAGGCGTGCATCCCGATATGTACATCGCGCGCGGACATGCCCTGTGGCACCACAGTCATAACACACAATGGAGGACGCAGTAGCTCGCTCAACAACGCGGGTATTTCTTACGTCGTTACTTTGGTTCCCCCGCTCTATGCGCATTGGAGCCTGCCGACCATTGTTCCGTCGTGGTATCGTTCGATTATTAGCTGTTAACATTTGGACTGGGTCTCCATGACCGTTGAGGAACCGATCTATTTTGTGGATCGTGACGAAATACCATCATCCTCGGGTCCGGCTAATAATTTTTCTGTGCGCTGAATTTGTACGGCTCGGCGTTTCAGCTCATAGAAGGACCATTGATCAGGCGTGAACGTAATCCACGTCGTATTCCCCGCAAAAACGTATTGCGCAATAAATTGGCGGCGTGTCTATCACCGAGTTCCAACGGGACAATTCGCTTGCGCCACTGTAATTCTAACTCATCAGCAAAATCTGCTACTGAGCTTTTTTGACTCATTTGTTGGAAGTTCGCTGAACTTCATCTACAAATTCTCTACTTTCTGCAATCGTTCCGTGCAACTCGTACACTAGGTCTTCGTATGTCTCCGGGGCTTCTGGACGAGTCATTAACAACTCAATAAAACTGCGAGCTGCATCCGTCAGTTTCTTACGCAGTGTACTGAAATTTATCACTGGACTTTTTCCACACCCGCTAATTCCGAACTCCGTTTATAACCTACGATAATATGTAGCAAAGTCTGTTGTGCCATCATACCTTTCGATATTAACTCGTTCCTTCGGAGGTGGCACGTTAACTACAATAGGTGGCATTGCAGGAGCAGTCGCCATCACAGGCGCTGGCGCAGGTGCAGACGCGATAACATGCGTACGCGAACAGTGTGTACACGCAGCAGCAGCAGTCTAGTTGGTGCAGTCCCAATACCGGCCGAAACGACGGTTACCGTAGATGGAACCGATATAACTGGAGCTGACACACGTACACTCGTAGACACGACGCCCGGTGTTGACGAAACTCTACTTAGGATAAGTCTAGCGTCATACGAGCTTGACACTGAAGATAATGGTACCACCACTTGTGGCGGTACAGCCCTAATACTTCAATACCGGGACCGTAGGCTAAGCATCAAACCTTGCTTTTGGTCTAGTTTGTGCTTCTACCACAGTAGCATCCATATAATCGTCTAATCCGACATCAGAAGTGGAGTCGCTACTGGATCCATACTTAC
>JASANE010008497.1:0-16127 GCA_030248225.1 Trileptium ribeirensis
AGTGTTTCAGAATATTGGTTTTAAATTTCTTTTTTACCAGTTTTTTTGAATAACCTCTGGTATGCACAACATTAGAAAGGGTAAATAAATGTTGACAAGCATTAACATTTTTATACAAGCATTTATAAACCATAATGAGATCAAAGTGTAAGCGGCGTATTGCATTGTATTGTATAGAAGAATACATAATTACAAAAAGTTTATAGTATTAATGTATAAACAGAAAGGGAGCAAAATTTCCACCTACATCTGAGTCATAGGTTTCTGCCGTAATAAAACAATCGATTTTGACCTTTCCCCACTGAAAACGAATCAATTTTTGCCTGAATCTACATTAAGCGCGAACACCATGGCTGATCTTTTGTCAAAATCACGAACTGAAACTTGGTGGTACTCCTGTTCAACAGGTGTAGTCTGAGCTAAGTGGCGCGGCATCAAGTTGCCCAGAATGAAAGCTGCATTTGCAAAATTAAAGAAGTAGACATCGAAAAGTTCAGTCCACAGAAATGTAGCGTGGAAGTACAGTACAGGAAGTTTAGTGGCATGTCTTAAACATATATATTTTAGCAGTGCGAAGTACCATCACATGTGATCGCGATTCGTCATATTTTACAGAGGTGATGGCACGGTTTGTGTATGTTGAAGCTGTGATATGATTTTGTATTTTCGATTGAAGCATGCTACCTGATCCTTACAGCTAAAATTTTTTATTGGTTTTATTCAAAATGCAATGAGACATTCTGCCTTTAAATGTTGTCACAGTTTTTTTTTTATGTAAATTGTTTCCGTTGTCAATCATATCAGTTTTACAAGGGCGATGAAGTGTTGGCGGCTGGTCTTGTGCCGGCTAAACTGAGCCGACTGCCATCTTTAGTAGATAGAATGATTGTACATTTTGATTGTTCAATTTTTTCGACGTTCCACGCCTGAATTTAGCAACATCTCGGTCCGGCCCATTTATAATCGTAGCTTCGGCCCACTAAGCCAACCCGGGTCTAGCTCAGGCCCAAATGTCACCTATAACTCTAGGTTGCAACCTCCTAATACTACCAAAACGGTCCATTTACCGAATTACTTAAAAATTTTCGGATTATGCGAATCACCCAAACTACATTTTCATTATATATTTCAATTATTCCACACAATTAACTTTTACAACACGCAAAATTAATTCCGATTAAACAGATTTAGTAATATCATTACGACATATGTAGCAATTAGGCTAAATATGAAAACTATCCATAAACATGTCAGAATAATTATCAAGAAATTTCAGAAATTCACCTGGGGAAAGTCAACAGCAGGGGATTTGAAAATGAATTCTGTGAAACCGAACCCTGAGTATGTGTATAAGATATATCGCTATGTAAAAGATATAAATACTGCGGAATGATTCACTAGGCCATCGACCGATAAAGTTGTTATGATAAGAATGTTCCAACAATTCACCGACTATTCATCGATGCGTTATTCATTGTCAAGTTACTCAAATTATATATCAAAGTCGTAGTGACAGGTTGAAAATAATTGTAAGTCAATAGTATAATGATAAATGACATTTTCCCGACTAACTTCCCCCTAATTAATTACATAATTAGGATTTTGAAAGAAAGGTACCGCCTCTAATTGGATCGTGACATTGTTGTTGTGAAACACGAGTCTTCTAAAGGAGTGGCTGCGTGGAATTTTGTGATATTCGTTAGCTTACATCACGGTTTGGGTTACTTTTGTTGTTTTTGACATGTTTTGTGTTGTTTTAAAAATTCGAGTAAATTACAAAATATTCAAACAAATTTGTTTTTGGTTGATCACTGCATATATTTGATATATACATACTAAAATTACAGTGAAATATAAAATTTTTCTTATGAATTTATAAGAATTATTTTTGGGATCAGTAATTCTGCATGAAAATAAGCACTTTCAGCTTTTTACATTAATATAAAAAATTATGTAATATCTTCTGTAAATTGTCATTAATAATAATAATAATAGAAACATTTATGTAGCGCCCTTTTTGCCGAAGCGTTGCAAAGGCGCCCACACAAAATATTATAATCAATTTTTGAATTAATTAAAATTATTTTTATTTAAAATTTTATATTAATTTAATGTAAATCGAAATTTCAAGAATGAATAATCATTAAACGTCGTCCGCAAGTTCAGTGTTATTTTTTCACTGGGAAAATCATGGTCTTGTACGGCGGAGCTATGAAGTTTTGTAACTTTAGCGGTAAAACCTTTTACACAATAATTGTGTTAGTTTAACACATCTAGAAAATTTTATTCACCCATCTTATGTTACAAAAACAAAAAGAACAGCGTAGTTTACTGCATATAAAAAAGTAATAGGTAATTTAATAGACAGAAAAAGATTATTTCTGTTAAGTTTAAAAATCCACAAGTTTTAAGTTTCTGAAATGTAGTTAGGTTATTAGCTCAAACGCAGAGTATTATTGCCGAATGAATGTGTTCACTGTTCAACAAGAATTTGTTCAGCCTCAGCCTAGGATCTTTCCCCCAGGTTAACCGTAGATAGTGGCCGTGAGGTAGAGAAAAAGAAACATTGATAAAGCGCCCTTTTCGCCGGAGCGTTACAAAAGCGCTGACAAATTACACATAAGAAAACACAAACCGACTAATACATAGACAATTGAAATATTCAGAAATATTGGCAGTTGATTTTTTAATGTATATACATTTTAATACACACAATCAAACAAGATCTAAGCATGAGAATTGTCATTGATGAGTAAATAAAGTGAGTTTTAAATTTAGATTTGAACGCAAACAGCGTTAATTCAGAGTCCCTTAGATAATTAAAAACGTTGATTAAGAGGTATATGCCATCATCTTATGACTAAACACAGGTTTATTGGAATATAAAACACACACAATACATTAAATCAAACGGCTTATACTGGTCTGGTAACACGCGCTTGACATTTTGGATTTAATGACGTGGCATTATTGCGTCTGGTTGCTGCATATGCTACATTCAATTTCATCACCAATCAGCTAAAATTGCTTTCGGCTGACGATCGTTGCGGTGAAAAATAACCACTTCATATGACGATGTTACAGGAATTAAAGAGATAACTAATCCAGCCGAAGGGGTTCTACCTCTTATAGGACACTCACTATTTCAATTTATCAAATGTTTGTCTAAGCAACATTTACAAAAGCTGTTTCGTGAGGCATATATCAATAATACCATACTTCGCAGCTTTTGTACTTTGCATTAAAAATGTATAATTAGTAGCAGTAAATCGTGTATTACCTGTTATTAGTTATGGATCAACCTTTTTTTGATGTAATAATTATTCGACATTATCAAATGGAAATGGCATTAAATTAAAATTGTGGATTTCGCATTACGAGGATTTTGTTTAAAATTTACAATTGGTGTAAAAGTTTCAATTTTAAAAAATTTTTGTGTGGAAAATGTAGCAGCATATTGCAAGGTTGCTATATTATAATTGTTATTTCTTTAATATAAAAGAATAAAATTTCGTCCAATTTGATCTAAGAATAAAGATTTAAATGAAATTAACTCTAATTATTGCCACCTTTAAAATGCGTATGGTGATGGGCGTTTTGTTAATCCATTGTTCGGCGCTGAAGCTTCTTTTCAAATCTGATGGCAGAAGAGAAATATCTTGAGCAGCGAAAAGTGAGTGACTTGAGGAAAGGGAAATCCGAAATTTAAATAACACTGCAGTTTACCCCGGTGTGACCTTTTAGTACAACCTGAACCAACCGCATAATACAAATGAAGTTAATCGTTTTACAATAATTAGTAAGGGGGAACTACTTATTTATTGCATGAATGCGAAAAAATTGGCTGAACGGGGTATTGAATATAATGTATTAAAGAGCAGGCCCTTTTTTATAGCCCCATGCCCGTGAAACCAGATGTCACGGAGCAAAAGCAACACTGGCAAATGAATTTCCCATTCCGGCAATCCTCCAAGTGGAAACATTTCAGCCGCTCAGGATAATCTAGAACAAAGTTCCAATCTCAGGTTGAGGGAAAGTACAGCAACAAATATGTTTATTAAACAAAATTAAGGGCATCAACTGGATGCGTCTTTTAACCCATCTTGTAAAAGTAACACTGGTCATTCGGCGACAAACAAGCTATACCTGAAAATTATAAAAATAAACAAAAATTGATAAAGGGATTGCTGCACTAACAACTTATTTCTAAAGCCATATCCTCGTACTTCAAGCCCCATGACTCCTGGTACCTTAATCGAAAACCAAAAAAGAAGCATTGGCATTTATCATTTTACTATGAAATAAAACCAACTGGAGAAAAAATTCAGAGTTAAAGCTCAGAAAGTCACCTAAACTTCCGTGAGGAATGAAAGTGAGGCAAAGTGGTGTAAAACAACCCCTTGTTTTGACCTCTGACCTTGGAATTAACTACACCTCAAATAAAAAAACGCTAGGGAATGTAGTAAATTGACTATGCTGGTTCGAATGAGTCCAAGATCATGAAAATCAGCCAAGTCAACAAGAACAACAATATATATTTTATTTAAAAATGTCACACATATATAGCATACAGTAATTAAATAAAAAAAATAAATCAGATAGGGTTTAATCCTCTTATATCTGATTGTAGGTTTGATTGTAATGCAAAAATTGTTCCAGGTTAACTTTTTTCAGAAGGGTTCTGAATGATTTAGTATTCGGCGATCCAATTAACGGCTTACCATCGATGTACTCAGGTAGTGAGTTCCATGCATCCAGTAACGTGGACAGAAAAAGAGTGTTTTTAATATATTTGTTTTAAATTTCCTTTTTATCAATTTTTTTGAATGACCTCTAGTTCGGACAACGTCAGAAACAACAAATGATCGCTGACAGGCATCAACATTATTGTACAGACATTTATATACCATAACAAGATCAAAGTGCAAACGACGTAATTCCAATGGTTCGAGGCTAAACTTTTGTAATCTATCGAGTTATGGCCAATCACACACACAGACGGATTTAAAGTTAAGATTTGGCCCCTGCAACATACAATTTCTACTATGCTCTGAAAAAAATGTGTCCCCATAGAGTACTACTTCACAGTAGTTCAAAAGAACTGTGTCCCATTAAAGTACTCCATCGCACTAGTAAAAAGAATTGCGTCCCGCTAAACTTTCTTCGTCTTCCCTTCTGCGGCGTACAATTTTTTCCAACTTGTTGGCGAAATTTTATTTTGTTTCTTCCAGGATTACAGCAGAAATTTCCTGCATTTCCTTCTATCACCAATTCCTACTGTAATTCTAAGTCCAAATCGCCGTTATAATTACTATCCGCCGTGCTGTTGTTGATTCTAAGTTTAGCAAAAACTTAATGACCCTCATTTAGAGTATAAAATAAAATAGAATTCTTATTTTCTGAGCGACAGATAATATAATTTTAATTTTACTCTACAACTTATATCGTGGTTACTTCTTTACGGTCATTTAAGTGCACCATCGCCACCATACGGTTCAACAAAATATTGCAGATTGCAGTGAACATCGTATGCATGTTATAATTTGCAATTATTATTGCGGTTTATTATTAAAATGATCGCGTTTCGCTAAAATCGTTCACTGCTGCAACGGTGCAATGCATTGACGTTGCCGTTTAAGAAGTTATGGGGCGTGGGAAGATTTTTGATTTCCACATGTCAATAATTTTATTATTCATATATCGAGGTTTTAAGAAATTATAGTATATATAATACAAGTTGTGGTAGTAATTCAACCAGACTCCTGTCACATAACACCGGTTAGCAATATATAAACAATAGTAGTATTTTGAATGAAAATTAATGTTTCAAATGAATGAAAGAGTGAAATTATAATAATTTAACATTTTGAGGTTTTAGTTAATGTGAAATGACAAAATTTTCCGATCATTATTACAACAAAGGACGGGTTAATAGATTTTGTTATCATTGCTGCACATGTTCATTGTTAAACTCAAACGCTTCTACGACATTAATAGCATAGATAGTGATTTAAATAAATTTGGGACTTAAATATAAGATAATTATTGTGAAGAAACTTGATTGTGCTTAACCGAACGAATTTAACTCGGTGGGAACGGAATTTAACATCCATGTGGAAACTGTTTGGAATAAAACGGTGCAGTTTGATAGACATAGGAGGTATGGCTTATTTTCAAACACATCAAGGCTGAGGATAAGCCGCTGGAAGTGCGAACTTGTCTCCTGTGTCATTTTATATGATTATTTAGCTTGACTTAACCATTTTCGGATTCAAGGATTTAACAGTGAGGGTATCCTGGGCGTTCCCCAGTGAGCCACCGCGCCACCCACCCCTCTGCCCCTCTCCTTCAGGAGGCGCCCCAGGCGCCACACACCATTCCCCTCACTGAGGCACGCGAAACATTTAAGCACCACCTTCTAGGCTCGGAACTGAAACAATTAGGCAAAGATCTGCTTCCAGACGCCGCAACTCTAAGGGTCAAGATCATAAAGCCTTAGTCGCTCTTTGCAGCAACAGTAGCCAATAAAATACTAGTCATCATCCACAAGTATATCCTCAAAGATCAAAATATATCGCCGCAATGTTGCATCCTGCCTCCTGCCCCCTTTATAATAACGCAGCCTAAAAACGAATGACGTAGTACGATGCTTTTCTTTTAGTTCACCGCTATAGCAGGCACCCTGCAAGCACTTACGTCTGACCTTGCCTACATTCAAATCCCGGCTAAAAACATTTTTATTCC
Organism: Trileptium ribeirensis; assembly: GCA_030248225.1. NCBI lineage: Eukaryota > Metazoa > Nematoda > Enoplea > Enoplida > Thoracostomopsidae > Trileptium > Trileptium ribeirensis. Next base: position 6,745 of record JASANE010008497.1, read on the forward strand.
AATTTACGTTGACAGGATTACGAATTTATAGTTGTACCGTGTATATAGCTATGTTGACTGGGCCGGAGAAAAAATTCATTAGACAAAAAAGCCGCCCTCTTTGTTTACATTGTTTTCTATATGTCATCTTCGTATTTGTTGTTTCAGCGCTTTTGTAACGCTTTCATCGAAAATGGCGCTATATAAATGTTGTTATTATTATTTCATTTTTTATCGCTAAATCCTTGTGCTAGCTACATGGCATTCTGTATTTTGTTCTTATTTTTGTCGATAATAATGACCAGACATAAGTGGAATTATACCGTTTCCGGTCACATGTGAGTTTATTAACATAGTATTTGGATATATTTTATGTATGGTAATAAATCCTGCTATATTTTGGTTTTTACTAGCACACAGACAGTTGGTAAGCCATTGCCTAAGTTTCGAGCTCGCTATGATAGTCTTATCACCTGGTGCAAAACTTGTTACGCTAATTCCAGGGTACTAGTGTGAGATCCCTTAATAACGGTATTAAATCCTGCTATCTTTTGGTTTTTACTAGCACACAGACAGTTGGTAAGCCATTGCCTAAGTTTCGAGCTCGCTATGATAGTCTTGACACCTGGTGCAAAACTCGTTACGCTATTTCCAGGGTACTAGTGTGAGATTCTTTAATAACTTTATTGATTGATAAAACCAAATATGCATATTTCAGCTAATAAAATAATAAACCTTCACAGAGCTTTGCGATTAACAAAAATATTAAAAATATCAGCAAAATCAAGCAAGCGATTGAATAATGGCAGAAAAGAAATGTGAAACTGATAACTGAGACTCGACAGATGTTCATTGAAAATGAATCTATAACGGAGCCGCTATATTGCTGTGATTTATTTGTCGTATGAGATGTTGTATTCTCAATTTTGTGGCAACTACGTTATTAATTAAAAACTGACATACCATTACTAGGGCCTACCCAGATGCATTAGTTCCATATTGTAAATCCTATATTCAAGCTCTTCTGGAATATTCATCGCCTGTCTGGTCACCCACATCCCTCAATGGGGATAGATAAAATTGAACGTGTACAAAGATATTTCGCTCTAACTTTAATTTAAATAACTTGCGGTGCCTCTATAAGCTACAAAGAGCGACTAAGGCTTTATGATCTTGACCCTTTAGAGTTGCGGCGTCTGGAAGCAGATCTTTGCCTAATTGTTTCAGTTCCGAGCCTAGAAGGTGGTGCTTAAATGTTTCGCGTGCCTCAGTGAGGGGAATGGTGTGTGGCACCTGGGGCGCCTCCTGAAAGAAGGGGCAGAGGGGTGGGTGGCGCGGTGGCTCACTGGGGAACGCCCAGGATACCCTCACTGTTAAATCCTTGATCCGAAAATGGTTAAGTCAAGGTAAATAATCATATAGAATGACACAGGAGACAGTTCGCACTTCCAGCGGCTTATCCTCAGCCTTGATGTGTTTCAAAATAAGCCATACCTCCTATGTCTATCAAACTGCACCGTTTTATTCCAAACAGTTTCCACATGGATGTTAAATTCCGTTCCCACCGAGTTAAATTCGTTCGGTTAAGCACAATCAAGTTTCTTCACAATAATTATCTTATATTTAAGTCCCAAATTTATTTAAATCACTATCTATGCTATTAATGTCGTAGCAGCGTTTGAGTTTAACAATGAACATGTGCAGCAATGATAACAAAATCTATTAACCCGTCCTTTGTTGTAATAATGGTCGGAAAATTTTGTCATTTCACATTAACTAAAACCTCAAAATGTTAAATTATTATAATTTCACTCTTTCATTCATTTGAAACATTAATTTTCATTCAAAATACTACTATTGTTTATATATTGCTAACCGGTGTTATGTGACAGGAGTCTGGTTGAATTACTGCCACAACTTGTATTATATATACTATAATTTCTTAAAACCTCGATATATGAATAATAAAATTATTGACATGTGGAAATCAAAAATCTTCCCACGCCCCATAACTTCTTAAACGGCAACGTCAATGCATTGCACCGTCGCAGCAGTGAACGATTTTAGCGAAACGCGATCATTTTAATAATAAACCGCAATAATAATTGCAAATTATAACATGTATACGATGTTCACTGCAATCTGCAATATTTTGTTGAACCGTATGGTGGCGATGGTGCACTTAAATGACCGTAAAGAAGTAACCACGATATAAGTTGTAGAGTAAAATTAAAATTATATTATCTGTCGCTCAGAAAATAAGAATTCTATTTTATTTTATACTCTAAATGAGGGTCATTAAGTTTTTGCTAAACTTAGAATCAACAACAGCACGGCGGATAGTAATTATAACGGCGATTTGGACTTAGAATTACAGTAGGAATTGGTGATAGAAGGAAATGCAGGAAATTTCTGCTGTAATCCTGGAAGAAACAAAATAAAATTTCGCCAACAAGTTGGAAAAAATTGTACGCCGCAGAAGGGAAGACGAAGAAAGTTTAGCGGGACGCAATTCTTTTTTACTAGTGCGATGGAGTACTTTAATGGGACACAGTTCTTTTGAACTACTGTGAAGTAGTACTCTATGGGGACACAGTTTTTTTCAGAGCATAGTAGAAATTGTATGTTGCAAGGGCCAAATCTTAACTTTAAATCCGTCTGTGTGTGTGATTGGCCATAACTCGATAGATTACAAAAGTTTAGCCTCGAACCATTGGAATTACGTCGTTTGCACTTTGATCTTGTTATGGTATATAAATGTCTGTACAATAATGTTGATGCCTGTCAGCGATCATTTGTTGTTTCTGACGTTGTCCGAACTAGAGGTCATTCAAAAAAATTGATAAAAAGGAAATTTAAAACAAATATATTAAAACACTCTTTTTCTGTCCGCGTTATTGATGCATGGAACTCACTACCTGAGTACGTCGATGGTAAGCCGTTAATTCAATCGCCGAATACTAAATCATTCAGAACCCTTCTGAAAAAAGTTAACCTGGAACAATTTTTGCATTACAATAGAAACCTACAATCAGATATAAGAGGATTAAACCCTATCTGATTTATTTTTTTTATTTAATTACTGTATGCTATATATGTGTACATTTTTAAATAAAAATATATTGTTGTTGTTGTTGACTTGGCGGATTTTCATGATCTTGGACTCATTCGAACCAGCATAGTCAATTTACTACATTCCCTAGCGTTTTTTTATTTGAGGTGTGATTCCGAGGTCAGAGGTCAAAACAAGGGGTTGTTTTACACCACTTTGCCTCACTTTAGTATCCTTCACGGAAGTTTAGGTGACTTTATCTTAACTCTCGAATTTTTTCTCCAGTTGGTTTTATTTCATAGTAAAATGATAAATGCCGATGCCTCTTTTTTGGTTTTCGATTAAGGTACAGGAGTCATGGGGCTTGAAGTACGGGGATATGGCTTTAGAAATCAGTTGTTAGTGCAGCAATCCCTTACTGATTTTTTGTTTATTTTATGATTGTCGGGTATCGCTTGTTTGTCGCCCAAATGACAGTGTTACTTTTCACAAGATGGGTTAAAGACATGCAAGTTGATGCCCTTAATTTTGTTTAATAAACATATTTGTTGCTGTACTTCCTCGACCTAAAATTCGAAAATTTGTTCTGACATCCTGGGCGGCTGAAATATTTCACTTGGAGGATTGCGGGAATGGGAAATTCATTGCCAGTGTTGCTTTTGCTCCGTGACATATGGTTTCACGGGCATGGGGTATAAAAAGGGCCTGCTCTTTAAATTCATTATATTCAATACCCGTTCAGCCAATTTTTTCACATTCATCAATAAAAATTGGTGCCCCCTTACTAATTATTGTAAAACGATTAACTTCATTTGTATTATGCGGTTGGTTCAGGTTGTAAAAAGGTCACACCGGGGTGAACTGCCAGTGTTATTTAAATTTCGGATTTCCCTTTCCTCAGTCACTCACTTTTGGCTGCTCAAGTATTTCTCTTCTGCCATCAGATTTGAAAAGAAGCTTCAGCGCCGAACAATGGATTAACAAAACGCCCATCACCATACGCATTTTAAATACAATAATTAGAGTTAATTTTAGTTTAAATCTTATTCTTAATCAAATTGGACGAAATTTTATTCTTTTATATTAAAGAAATAACAATTATAATATAGCAACCTTGCAATATGCTACATTTTCCCACGAAAATTTTTAAAACTGAAACGTTTACACAAATTGTAAATTTTAAACGGAATCATCATTCGAATCCACAATTTTAATTTAATGCCATTTCCATTTGATAATGTCGAATAATTCCTACGTAGAAAAAGGTTGGACAGTAACTAATAACCGGTAATATACGATTTACTGCTACTAATTATGCATTTAATGCAAAGTACAAAACTGCGAAGACGGTATTATTATTGATATATGCCTCACGAAACAGCTTTTGTAAATGTTACTTAGACAAACATTCGATAGATTGAAATAGTGAGTGTCCTATAAGAGGTAGAACCCCTTGGCTGGATTAGTTATCTATTTAATTGTGTAACATCGTCATATGAAGTGGTTATTTTACACATACCAACGATCGTCACGAAAGCAATTTTATACAGACTGATGATGAAATTGAATGTAACATATGCAGCAACCAGACGCAATAATGCCACGTCATTAAATCCGATGTAACGCGTGTTACAAACAGTATATAAGCCGTTTGATTTCATGTATTGTGTGTGTTTTAGTATTCCAATAAACCTGTGTTTAGTCTAAGATGATGGCATATACCTCTGAATTAACGGTATCATTAAGGGACTCTGAATTAACGCTATTTGCGTTCAAATCTAAACTTAAAACTCACTTATTTCCTCGTCAATGACAATTCTCAGTGCTTAGATCTTGTTTGATTGTGTGTATTAAAATGTATATACGTAAAAAAACTGCAACTGTTCTGAATATTTCAATTGTCTATGTATTAGTGGTTTGTGTTTTCTTATGTGTAATTTGTCAGCGCTTTTGTAACGCTCCGGCGAAAAGGGCGCTTTATAAATGTTTCTTTATTATTACCTAACAGCCACTGTCTACGGTTAACCTGGGGAAAGACCCTAGGCTGAGGCTGAACAAATTATTGTTGAACAGTGAACACATTCACTTCGGCAATAATACTCTGGTTCAAGCTAATAACCTAACTACATTTCAGAAACTTAAAACTTGTGGATTTTTAAACTTAACAGAAATAATCTTTTTCTGTCTATAAATTACCTATTACTTTTTATATGCAGTAAACTACGCTGTTCTTTTTGTTTTTGTAACATAAGATGGGTGAATAAAATTTTCTAAATCTGTTAAACTATGACAATTATTGCGTAAAAGGTTTTACCGCTAAAGTTCAAAACTCATGACTCCGCCGTACAAGACCATGATTTTCCCAGTGAAAAAATAACACTGAACTTGCGGACGACGTTTAATGATTATTCATTCTTGAAATTTCGATTTACATTAAATTAATATAAAATTTTAAATAAAAATAATTTTAATTAATTCAAAAATTGATTATAATATTTTGTGTGGGCGCCTTTGCAACGCTTCGGCAAAAGGGGCGCTATATAAATGTTTCTATTATTATTATTATTAATGACAATTTACAGAAGATATTACATAATTTTTTATATTAATGTAATAAGCTGAAAGTGCTTATTTTCATGCAGAATTACTGATCCCAAAAATAATTCTTATAAATTCATAAGAAAAATTTTATATTTCACTGTAATTTTAGTATGTATATATCAAATATATGCAGTGATCAACCAAAACAAATTTGTTTGAATATTTTGTAATTTACTCGAATTTTTAAAACAACACAAAACATGTCAAAAACAACAAAAGTAACCCAAACCGTGATGTAAGCTAACGAATATCACAAAATTCCACGCAGCCACTCCTTTAGAAGACTCGTGTTTCACAACAACAATGTCACGATCCAATTAGAGGCGGTACCTTTCTTTCAAAATCCTAATTATGTAATTAATTAGGGGGAAGTTAGTCGGGAAAATGTCATTTATCATTATACTATTGACTTACAATTATTTTCAACCTGTCACTACGACTTTGATATATAATTTGAGTAACTTGACAATGAATAACGCATCGATGAATAGTCGGTGAATTGTTGGAACATTCTTATCATAACAACTTTATCGGTCGATGGCCTAGTGAATCATTCCGCAGTATTTATATCTTTTACATAGCGATATATCTTATACACATACTCAGGGTTCCGTTTCACAGGTTTCATTTTCAAATCCCCTGCTGTTGACTTTTCCCAGGCGAATTCTGAATCTCGATACTTATTCTGACATGTTTATGGATAGTTTTCGTATTTAGCCTAATTGCTACATATGTCGTAATGATATTACTAAATCTGTTTAATCGGAATTAATTTTGCGTGTTGTAAAAGTTAATTGTGTGGAATAATTGAAATATATAATGAAAATGTAGTTTGGGTGATTCGCATAATCCGAAAATTTTTAAGTAATTCGGTAAATGGACCGTTTTGGTAGATTAGGTTGCAACCTAGAGTTATAGGTGACATTTGGGCCTGAGCTAGACCCGGGTTGGCTTAGTGGGCCGAGCTACGATTATAAATGGGCCGGACCGAGATGTTGCTAAATTCAGCGTGGAACGTCCAAAAAATTGAACAATCAAAATGTACAATCATTCTATCTACTAAAGATGGCAGTCGGCTCAGTTTAGTGCCGGCACAAGACCAGCCGCCAACACTTCATCGCCCTTGTAAAACTGATATGATTGACAACGGAAACAAATTACATAAAAAAAACTGTGACAACATTTAAAGGCAGAATGTCTCATTGCATTTTGAATAAAACCAATAAAAAATTTTAGCTGTAAGGATCAGGTAGCATGCTTCAAATCGAAAATACAAAATCATATCACAGCTTCAACATACACAAACCGTGCCATCACCTCTGTAAAATATGACGAATCGCGATCACATGTGATGGTACTTCGCACTGCTAAAATATATATGTTTAAGACATGCCACTAAACTTCCTGTACTGTACTTCCACGCTACATTTCTGTGGATTGAACTTTTCGATGTCTACTTCTTTAATTTTGCAAATGCAGCTTTCATTCTGGGCAACTTGATGCCGCGCCACTTAGCTCAGACTACACCTGTTGAACAGGAGTACCACCAAGTTTCAGTTCGTGATTTTGACAAAAGATCAGCCATGGTGTTCGCGCTTAATGTAGATTCAGGCAAAAATTGATTCGTTTTCAGTGGGGAAAGGTCAAAATCGATTGTTTTATTACGGCAGAAACCTATGACTCAGATGTAGGTGGAAATTTTGCTCCCTTTCTGTTTATACATTAATACTATAAACTTTTTGTAATTATGTATTCTTCTATACAATACAATGCAATACGCCGCTTACACTTTGATCTCATTATGGTTTATAAATGCTTGTATAAAAATGTTAATGCTTGTCAACATTTATTTACCCTTTCTAATGTTGTGCATACCAGAGGTCATTCAAAAAAACTGGTAAAAAAGAAATTTAAAACCAATATTCTGAAACACTCGTTTTCTGTTCGCGTTATCGATGCATGGAATTCACTACCTGAGTATGTTGATGGTAAACCATTCATACAATCGTCATGCCTTAATACATTTAAATCGTTATTAAAAAAAGTCAACCTAGACCATTTTTTACATTACGACAGAAACCTTTAATCAGATATAAGAGGATTAAACCCTATCTGATTTATTTTTTATTTAATTACTGTATGCTATATGTGTACATTCTTTAAATAAAATCTTGTTGTTGTTGTTGTTGTTGTTGTAAATTTTAATCAATTCCTATGGTACATACGAGGCTTTACATTTACTGCAAGAGTTCTGCTTCTGAAACGAGTTCATACGACTCAAGAATGAATAATAATTACACGTCGTCCGCACGGCATGCTTACTATCATTCGCAGAGCGCTGCCACATATTTTTATAAGACACGTTTTAAAGAAGGAAATGAATAATAAATATAACAGAAGGGGGAGGGAAATATCGCCTCTTAAATCTGCCTATAGTAGTTTGTCATGGTTAGAGATTGTTTGGGTGTCTCACGTAGGTTAATCAGTTATTTAATTGAATGTAAAAAAGAAGTATACCTGTGATGCTGGTTGGGGGTAGTACCTTTGTTTGCATTTGCTATATATTTCTATCGTATTTCAAATAGTGTTTGAGGTCAACTTGAGTGAGTCAACTTTTGTTTCATAAATTTCTAATGCATACTGTTTCTTGTTACCAGTAACGAGGATTAGTAAACCACTGCCTCAGTTTCGGGCTCGATATAACATCCTTAACGCAAGAGCAACCCCCGTTACGCTGATCTCTAGACTACTGCCATAAATTCTTAAAATTTGTTGTTGCCGTTTTCAACAATCCATAACAAAAACAGTCTAAATTGTAACAATCTTTATCTGGAAGACTTGTAAGTTCACGCATAACGTACGTAGTGTCGATTCAAATAACAAAGTACCGAACTAGAAATCAGTTGTTATTGGAGTAATCCCTTGCTGATTTTTTTGTGTATTTTATGATTGTCGGATATCGCTTCTATGTCGCCGAAATGACAGTGCCACTTTTCACAAGATGGGTTCAAGGCATGCAAGTTGTTACAATTAATTTTGTTTAATAAACATTTTAGTTGTTGCTTAACGCAAAATTTCATTCCAAATATACCAACATGAAGCGACAAATATGATTCGGTACAGAACAGACAGCCCAGCATACCTAGAAGAATTAAAGTTTAGAAAAACAACGCAGATTGCGTGCTGTGTTCACAAGCTTAGATATATCGGAACGAATTTTAGCGTTTGTATATTTATAGTGTATGGGTATAATTACTTTTCGGTTCCCGCACAGGAAACTACGTCATTGCGAAATCCATCAACGCGTGGCTAGCATTACGTGAAGCTGATGCTACCAACAAAGCAATCCTGTTACGTTTCTTCGCCCACTGTCAATTGGCGAAACAAAAACAACAGGGGGAATGTACAACAAACAGGGGGAATGTACTTTTCAGACAACATGGGGAATGTGTTTCAAATGGAAAGTTTCCGATTATAATATAACTATACTTTTCAAACAACAGGGGGAATGTCTTTCAAACAACAACAGGGGGAATGTACAACAAACAGGGGGAATGTACTTTTCAAACAACATGGGAATGTCTTTCTAACAACAACTGGGGGAATGTACAACAAACAGGGGGAATGTACTTTTCAAACAACAGGGGGAATGTCTTTCTAACAACAACAGGGGGAATGTACAACAAACAGGGGAATGCACATTTCAACACAGTGGGAGTATATGTATCTGAACGAAGTACAGGACAAACAG